>VXAB01008129.1:599182-653819 GCA_013399175.1 Odontophorus gujanensis
CAGAAGCAGCAGGGGGTTCTAGCTGCCAGTAGCCAGCTAAAATTCACGCAGTTATTTAAAAGGAAGTATTAAAGACTTAAAAAGATGAGATTGTTTCCATTGCTTTCTGTCCTCTGAACACACTGTAAAAATGGTATCATTCAAACCAGAGGGTGATTGTAGATTCAGTTTCACTATCTCTGACAGATAAGATACATGGTGAAAGAGTTTATGTCAGCCACCTCCCAATTTCATCCCAAATCAATCTAAAGTATTAGTGAGTTTGTCCAACCATTATACAGCTAAGAATTAAATGCAACGTTCTGCACTATTCCCTCCCACATCACAAGACACATTCCTGCATGCTCTTCTTCTGACTCGTGACTGTATTTTCCAACATGGCATACAAAACTTTTGTACTCTGAGCAAAGTCATGGTGCAAGACAGAAACAAAGAAAACAGGAAAAAAAAGTTGACCAGAGTTAGGAAGAAAGAAATGGAGTGTTTTTGCTGTTATGCATTTTTTTAAAATGAAATTTAAGTTAATAATTTTTTGCATTTAAAAGGAAATCGATGAATCTGGTTGTAATGAGATGGAAAGCACAACAATGACAACAGAGCGGCACGGTCACAAGGCCCCAGGCTGTGGCAAGTCAGGGTTTGCTCAAATGCAATAGTTGTGGGCACAGAAATAAAAGAAAAATCTGCCTACCTTAGGGAGGCCTCACATATGAGGAGATCTCCAATAAGATACCCTTGCCTCCACTGCCAACCCTTACATGAGTTCTGGGAAGGGATGCATCTTGGCTGCACCCCTTCCGGTCACTCAGGTACACTGCGTGCACCCGAGCTCCCCTGGGTCATCCCTGCCTTCCCACCAGGTGCTCAATCACTGGTTCAAGCTGTGACTTAACATTTCTGCTATACTGGTTTATTTTTAATTTCATCACTTTCCCATACTTTTTTACCTTTATCTCACTTCTGCACCTGTGTCCCTCCAGGACTCCATACCATGTCTATGTTTAATCAGAAATCTGCAAAAGGCAGCATTTTGGAAATTTGCTCATTATTACTTTGACACAGCTCAGCCTGTCTTCAGCAAAAACTTTCCTTTCGTAACAGAGAAGCCGAAGTATGTATGTGAAAGTAAATTAAATTCTTTATGAAGCAATCTTCCTGATACATACGATACATAGCCTCCACTGGAATGTGTTTCAATCATCATTCAGAAAGGAAATTGTTATTATCCTTACTTTTAATGATAGTGCAGCAGTATCCTTCCACACTAACATTTCAGTTTGACAGCATATGTTAGACCATCCTCTTTATGAAAGAGGAGATTTACTTAAAGTAGTATATCCTGGAAAAACTAGGAGCACATTCTCCTCTAGTTCCTAATTAAAATATTTGCAGATCAGATTAACTGTACTGTAATAACATTAATTATTTCCACACATTTCCCATCTAATCCTATAAATGTACCTGCCACATCACAGTTGTTTTCCTACAGTATCTAACAGACAGAATCAAAATTATTTTTCCTATATTGCCTTTACATAAGCTAAGTTAAATCAAAATAATCATGATGCTGTGGAGCTCAGTACAGACTAAAACACCTGGCTTCTCAGCCAAGTCTGTCCAGCCAATCTCTGAGTAGATAGAGCAGTTCTCACACTCAAATGAATAACTTCGGTCTGCTTGAGCATATTTATGGACTGCAGTAAAAACCTGTGTCTCAGCTTCATATAGGCTGTCCCTGAAATACACAATGGCAATTTTACATTTACATTCAGAACACAGTATTGCAAGGAGTGTCATCTTGAAATCCCTTCCCTCATTTCGACTTCATCTTATCACATACCTTCTTTATCCTCTGCTTCATACATTCAGGAAATTCTTCCCTTTCTTACACAGACATTTGTATCTCTTTTTTCATGGTCATTTTTCAGCTCGTTTGACTTTTGATTCTCAGCCTTCTGCATTTTCCTACAGCTGACACTGCTGTACTACCCGAGCACTCATAGCTCCTCCTTCAAAGCTTTTCTAAAAAGGGCTAATTGTTTGTAAAGTCAGCACCCTGTGTTTAGTAGCATGGCCTGGTTTTAAAATCTGAAGTCTTGTCATTTTTAAAAGAATTCTCCTCCGTACACAGACAAATTGTCAATGGCCCACTGCATGCACTGAATCAGCTGGTAGACTACAGCAAAACCACAGATTAAAATGCTCTTTGATCTTTGTCCTTCTCCTTTTTATTTCTTCCCAGCAGAAATTTCTTCTGGTATCAGACGAGCATATAAATCTTAATCATTTAGGGCAAAAGTCTCTGAATCTAATCCATCGAAAGACAACACTGAGGAATCTGGTAGAGATATCATACTGATCCTTTTGTCATGCATTATTCCCAGCTTTATTCTGGGAACAAATTCACTCACACTCATCCTCCATAACCTGTTCGTTTTCAAAGTAGACTTCAAAAACTAAGCAAAGATGAGGCACTTGACAGCTTTTTAAAGACAGTGCAAAATAGAAATATCTCTGAAAGGAACTTATACTGCTATATATTTTGGTAGGTAACAGTGCCAAGTAAGAATTACATTCAGAATCTGTTCATATCTGAGGGCAGTATCTCAATCTAAACAGAAACAGGCTGCCAGTTCTGTTTATTTTGAAGGGTAATTTCTAAATCATCATGAAACTTTAAAATACAGTATCTATCAGGTTATTTGTTTCAAGTAAAATGAGGTAAGACCAAGCAGTTCATTACCCTTACCTCTGTACCTGGTAGCATGATACTACCTTGGAAAACAAACCAAACCCACATCCTCCTCTTCAGTCTCTTCTTGATTATTCAAGAGCCAGAAAATTCAAAAACAGTTTGTACAGAAAGCAGACCAACCATGGATCAGAATATACTGGATGGGTGATTTTGTCAGATCTCTTTATGATAATCATATTGTCTCATTTCAGTGAGAAATGAAATTACTACCATGATCATCAGCAGCTAGCATATTTTACTGCCTCGGTGGAACAGAAATAACAGTAATAGAGAAATCTGCACTAGACAAATTCTTTAAAACAGATTCAGTAAGTAGTTGGATATGATTTCCAAACCAGCCATTTCAGTACTGAAGTGCCCGTGCCGCTTGTTACATGTTCTAACACTGCCCTCCTGTGACATAACACAGCTTTGCAAGCAGTCAAAAAGTTTCCAAAATGTGATGAGTTTATCTATGAGATCCTAAACGTATGCTCATTATAACACTTCAGTAGGAGGTATTTTTCCATTTACTGATCATAATAGAAAATCCCAAGTAATGTAAACATTAATGCTGTTTATGTGAGTTTTCAAGTTAGTTCTTATCAGCATTACTAACATTTTCTGTAAATAATCAGAGGCACCAACAGCAATAACCTGAATTAAGTTATACTTCACTAGCTTCACTGAAGACTTGACCCATTTACATGTTTAGATCCATTTTGTTGTGCAAGATATGTATTTACGTGCATTTGTAAGAGTAAAAGCCAAGATACTCCTGGTAAGCATAAAGTGCACAATAACTTACTGTGCTTCCAATGGAAAAAAAGAAATCAAGCTCCAAACACAGTTTCATAAACAGTTAACACATATTAGCAGCTATGTAACATACTTATTCTCTGGCTCACTGAAACACAAGCTTCCTACAAAAACAAACACCAAGTAAAAGTGGAACTAGTATTTCATTTTTATTCATAAGTATCATTACCATGTTTACATTAACACTATACTCATCATCACACAATTACAGGATAATTCAAGCTGCAAAAAAATCATGAGGTCATCAACTATAACCTCTTGCACAACTTAAGAGTTAAAAGTTATCACATATAAACACTTTTTAACTAATAAGAATCTAACAAAGCTAATAAAAATCTCTCTTCCTAGGAGATACGACACAGTGTTTCTACAATTCCACATCCTAAACATGTAAGCTTAAACAGATTTTTGTAACAGTACTAAGTGCATAAAACCAAAGTAAAACTGGCCCAAAAAGTCGAAGAGCATGCAAAGGAAACCTCGTAGCAAACAACAAAAGCTGCTTAAGGTTTAAGAGACAGAGCAAGGCACATGCTAAATAGGGAATGAAGGTTAGCTTTGAACAAGGATACTTTGTTACGAGCAAAATATCCACTGAAGAAAATATGAAAAATGAAACCTTGTTTTGGGATCAGAACATTGACAAACAGAAACAAACACCACAGAAAAAGCTGAGGGCTTGGCTTTCTGGGCTCAGGAAAACGACACTTCTGTGCCCTGGGAAACAGCAGAATGAAGCTTCTAAGTTCTATAGATACCCAGAATAAAGAGAACTTTCAAGACTCAATAAATCCTGAAGTAGCATACCTCAAAATTTTAGAAAGACTGTCCACTATGACCACAAAAAGACAAGAGCCAAACTTGTGGATTCAGGGTGCACTATGGTTTCTCAGTTTGGGATGTAAAATCAGCAATTCCCAGGAGGCTCTCAGTCACCTCTGCAGCTGCAAGCCAGTATGATAAACAGGTGTAATAAATGAGAAGCTCCTGTCGAAATTTGGCTAATTATTGCCAGCTGAGAAACAACGACCAGCCTAGTGAAACAATAACAGAAGTAAAGCAGATTTGAATTTCATTTTCTACCCCAGAATGCTTCTGTGAGGACAGCTACTTTTTTCCTAATAAGAAAACTGCATGCATGAACTAGATTAAAACACAGCGCCTATAGGTAGTTTTAAACCTCTGCTTGGAAGGTGTGCTTTTGAATACATGATTATTGAGAACACAACCTGTGAGCAAAGTTGAAGCATCTTATTTCTTGGCAACTATTCGAAGCTCCAGAATCAATTACACATGGTTCATTGCCCACATGTAACTGGGGAGGTATCTTTCTGGTAGTGACAAATGGTTTGGGTTAGCTGTTTTCAACAGGTGTGGAACAGAAGATGGAACTTGCTGGGAGAGTTGATTATTGGTTCTGCTGTATAATCCAAAAAACAGGATGAGATTATTTGTTTTGTACTACCATAAACTGCTGATTTCATGATTATACAAGTAAGCAAATGACCTTTATCCCAGGCAGCTCCTTCCCAAAAACACTATTTCTTATAATAGTGGTAACAGCCTATCTAGCTATGTGTACTGCAGGTTAAAGGAACAAAGTGAGCAACGGTGTCATTAACAAATGAATTCCCTTCAAATATTAGGAATCATTTTCCATCAGCATTAGTGCTATTTATGGTACAACAGTAAAAAGCAGAGCAAGTAATCACTACCATGTCTTGGCAAAGGTAGCTTTGGCTTCTTGGAGCTGCTATTAGAAAATGTGCTTCATGATAGATTACAGGTATTTGAGCATTGGTCATCCATTCCTAACTGGAAGCACAATGCTAGCGACTCAGTCTGTCCAGTGCTGTGTCTGTGAAGCTAGTCTGTACTCCCTCCATCATCTGGGTCTGCAGTATGCACAGTAGGAAGGAGTGTTAGTAAGTATTTCAAGCTGAAGAAGGACTAGCGCTGTCTCAATCAGGGAGCTAAGGTATCACTGGAATAGGACACAAGAATTGAAGTCCGGAAAAGAAGCAGAGAATCAAGGAACAACAGGAAGGATATGGCATAAACAGAAAATTGGAGCAAAGACAGAGAAAATATTGGGCTCACATAGTATCTAGGGGTCCCCAGCCACCAAACCTCCCTAACACTAGAATGGTAAATGCACCACTGCTTCTTCTGGCAGTGAGGCTGTATCCTATGGCAACTACAGAGTGGTAGAATTCAGTTCATTGTTCCAGTGAGACAGAAATGAACAGTTTAGAAATTACTGCAGAATATAATTTCCATAACTAGAACTACATGAACTGTAGTTCTGTAGTTCCCTATTGGCAGGAAAATGCAGTGAACCTGAATGAGTAGAAAAAATATTTACATGTCTTAAGAAGCTGAATTGCTCAGTCCTCCATCTAATGGAACAAATCAACACTCCAGAGACTTAAATTTCACATTCAGAATGCTCATGGAGGTATATTTATTTCTCATTCAGTAAAGAGAATTGGGTCTTAACAATGGTGCAGTGCCATCTTTTGGTAAACACTGGAAAACATTTCTTATTCCTTCTGACTTGCACAGAAAAGGGTCTCATAAAGCCCAAATTGTGACAATACCAGTTACAACCAGGCCATGCTGAGAATTGCTCCAATTAGGCTAATTACTCTCTACTAGTCTCTATGTAGTATAATGAAGAGGTTGCTAAAAATAATTATATGAAAGAAGTTCCTTTTTTACCTATAATTTTACTGCAGAAGTTGAAAGACCCGTTCATCCAGTGCCCTGATTTGCATTCTAATCCAAATTCACTAGTAACGCTGCACTCAGATAAGTGGGAACTCCAGTTTCTACCAATCTACCATCAGCAGGAAGCCTTCCCCAGTCAGCTGAACTTCAGATTAAGAATTACACCTGTACATACAGACAGGTGCACACACATGCATGCTATATTTGAAGAGGTAGTATTACACACTGTGCCTGGTACCTAAGCTATACCACTAATGTGAAGGCACACCAAGTCATGTCAGAGGTATATGACGGAATGATCCCAGACCTCAAACACAGGAGCACGGTATGGCACATGATGCTTTTCCAGAAGACAGCTCACAGCAGGAAGTTTGAGACTTGCAAGCATGACATGAGTTAACATAGGTTATCAACTGAAGTATGGTAAGGGACAAATGATTTATTCTGCAAGTTACCCTCAGAAACCCACAGCTACTTCATTAAAACACTTTTGCGCAAAACTAAAACTGGTGAATTCTTATGGCAGTCTTGCTGTCCTCGTTAAACAGAACTGTGTAACTCAAGAAAGCTAGTCTTTGCCTGCAGAAGTGTTTGCCGTGGTTTCTAAGCCCCTGCTGAGCTCTGAACCCTGTGGAAACTCTAAGACAGGTATCACTACCTATCCAAGAGCACCCTGAACAGTCAAGGGGAGCTATTTTACTGCTGGGAGAAGCAATGGCTCCTAAGTCAGACTGACCCAGCAATCCAAACAAAACCAAAAGGGGCCAGCAGTCACCACTGAGTTACTGAAGATACCTTTCATACAACTTTTTTCTCAAAAAAAAAAAAAAAATTCACTGCTTTATCCAAAGTTAGAAAGACATGATGTGGCATATCAAGCTACTTGGAAGAAAGTACACATAGATGTTTATGTGTATACATACTTACTCTGCAGCTACATTGATCAAACTCCCTTCAATCAAAATAGGTCTAAACTCCATATATGATTTATCACAACATATTCTGGGATATAATAATATAATTCAGGAAAATGATTTGCTTTGATTATTCTCTTCTTTTTTTTAATGGTAACTATTCAAAACTCCATATTTTGTAAAAACAAGAGTGTGAAAATATTGAGTAACCACTTGCAAAACATTGGTATTTTACTTGTTCTTATATTTCTTTACATTGAATATACATTTCTTCCAGGTTTAACATAGCAGCATTTCCAATACTCCATTATCATTATTGGAGACTGCAGCACGCTGTTAACAGACTGCACTGTTGGTGGGTTTGTTTTGAACTTCTAGTACCAGCACTGAATTACAAAATTTCTTGGGAATTAATTAACAACTCACAGATTTTTAGTTTAACTTCATACAGCGCTATGAGAAAATACTATGACTCCTGTTTCATATTCAGACCCCTTTTCAGAGCATTCCATTTCAGCTTTGTTGAAATTAAAGTCATGATTTGCCTCCATAGACAAAAGGACCACTGAGAAAAAAAAATATCTGTACAATACATCTCTTTGTTATCTACCTTGATATAACTCCTAAGCTTTTGTTGTACTACCAATTGGAGGGTTTTAATGAACAATTTGTTTTACCTGGTGGTTGCTTGTATCAGAAACCTTCACATCCAGTGATCCTGTCAGAACAGCATACCAATTTGATCCAATATCACCCTGACGGAATACTGGAAAGAAGAAACATTGTAAATAAGAGATATCCCCTTAAGTTTAGCAATATTATCAAATATTTTCCTTCATATTACTGTACTACTGTAGTCACTGCTGGCAGTGTAATATTTGCTATATCAGACTATTTACTTGTCCAATATATTTCCAATGTTCCAATTGTTCTTTTCCGCTTTGTTTCTTTTTTACTTTTATTTAGTTAACAAAAGAACAATAGCAACAAAAAGACTTTCTGGAAAATGTACCTTTGCAATTTAGAATCTTCAAATGCAGATAGAGCTTGAACTGCCCTCAGTAAGAGTTCTGTCTGAGAAACAACTGTAGGACTTTGATATTCAGATATTTCAACTGTGATTTACAGAGCATTAGAATACCTATTGCTCTAAGCAAACCCCAGTGCTATGTATCTAAAGAATGTCAGATTTACCTGAGGGGGTCTGAGAATTTATCAAACATCACTTGCAACAGTTCTCTACTAGCTATACCCCTGGTATAACTCTGGGAACTCAAACATTTCCATGTCAGGACCAGCACTTATTTCCACCTCAGCTTCACAGACTGAGCACAGCTGTCCAGCTTTATCTGGCACATTGATTACCAAAGCAAGCGCAGAGCTTTTGTACCCTGCAGCACTACATAGTTCTGCAAATGAGTGGTGTTATCCACAGTGATAGGAAACCATACGCTATTAGTGATATGCCTCAGTGATGTAAGTGTTCCTGCCATCACAAAGTACCTATACTAAGGATATCAATCACACATTTACAGGGAAAGAACAAGGCTTAAGTCCAAAGGCTGCTTCTAATCTTTCAACGAAATGGTGGCAGAGTCCTAAATCCAATAATATGTGCCTTGTTACCATAGATTCACCACGTATTGTATTTGTAGAGCAAGCAGCACTTAATCCTGCCTTCCCCCATCACTTAGACTGTAAATGTTTTAACAGCTATTCCACTGACTGTACTCTCTCAACAATCTCTTAGAAACAAGCCCCACCTAAACCTCAACTTTATCTACTTAATACAGATTATGGCATGAAGCTTTCTTACATGTGATTCCCTTTTCCAGATTTTCATAATATCCACAGAGACATATCTGCTGGAGAAGGTTTGGATGAAATTTCTCAAAAGCTTTCACTTCTTTTAGTCGTGTGAATATGATATCTACATCTTCACTGGAACGTTCCAAAGGTCTGCAAGGTAACAAAAGAAAACAGTTCTCTATGGCTTTATCAGAAAAACATATCCATCTGCACATACTAAACTCACAAATATTGACACTGAAAGTCACACCATAGTATAAACCATCTAAGAATCATTTCATAGGTACAAAATGAAACCCTTGCAAAACATCCTACCTTCAGTTATCAACTTAAGAATGATTGTTATTATCTCAACACAGCAGTCCCATTGAACACCAGAATCATGCTGTAGCAGTACCTATAAAAGTCTGTATGATGGTACAGTCTGTATCTTAATGATCTCAAATTTATAGTTTTACATCTGTAAGGGAACATGGATAAATAGAGGCACAAACATACAAGAAGTCTCTGGAACAGGTTCCAAAAATACAGATTTTATATCAGGTTAAAGTAAGATCTTTAGTTATGACCAGAGTTCCTATATCCACCCCCCTCTTCTGTGTTTTACTGGGTATAAACTAACTATAGCACTTTGTTTTCTTTTATCATTTGAAAACCAAAAAGACAATTTTAAGTACAACTTTCTCTTTCACACAGTCTGTCTCATAATGTTGGACAAATCAAATACACAAGCAAGAATATTAACTCTTCACTAATAAAGAATGTTAATACATCAATAAAAAGGAAACACACACAGACAGATGAATCCTGAAAAATAAATAAATAAATGAGGCTGAGACTTCGGAATTGAGAAAAATCTAAAAATAATGGGTAAGATTGATGTATTGTAATGAACTGAATAAAAGCAAATGTCTGAACTGAATAAAGGACCATTTCAGCATAAAATTTGTACTCATACACAAAAAACAAAATTTCTTGGACAGAAAAAAAAGACAATAACCTATGAAAGGAATCCCTTTTAAAAACAAATTCTAAAAAAGATTTCAAAATAAAATTGTGGAATTCTCTGCAACAAGGAAGCATTTGGAGCAATAGTTCTGCAGCAGGTTCAAGAAACTACTCCATACTTAGGAACCCGAAGTGAATTAGCTCCACATTTTAAATGTGATTATCCAACACTGTAAATCAGCAAGTCAGCCAACAACTAACAAATAGCATCAGAATATTTCATAATGGACCTGCCAATATGCATGGATAGAATCAGAGAATGTTCTTATGAGATCAAATTGGGAACTCAGGTGCAGAAATAACACATACAGTGGGATACCAGAAAGACAGCCAACTGTCAGTGAGCACTGGTCATTCACTCAACAGCTGCCAGTTAATTTATCTGGCAAAATGTTCATTTATCCAGTGGCTAGGTTCTTCTAATACAGTCAAGTAACATACATACAATGAGCAAAGCCTAAGGTAACGTATACATTAATTTTACCATCTTATTTTTACAGTTACAACCCAAGTACTCCTTCCAGCAGGCATTTTTTAGTAACTTCCTTCTGGAATCAAAGACTTTAGGAATCCAAATCTTTGTCTCATGGAAGAATCCCAGATACTCTTCACATTAAATATCTGGCTCTTCCATCTCCAATTAAATTAAGTCTAGGAGGGATTAAACAACTATCCTCATTTATACTCCAACTACCCTTATTAACTACAGATCTGAATAATAACTCTCTGGTGTATACAGTTGCTTCTACATCACAGTGATATCCTCTTACCACTTCAAACTACAATGAACTACAGCAGCTCCTTTTTGAAATCTCGCCAGGAAGATTTTCACCTTTATCTTATTTTTTCTTTTTTCAACTGCACTAGCTGACAGGTACTAATAAGCATAATTCTCTTGTCAAAACCCTTTTAAGGAGATAAGAAGTTGCAGCCTGCAAACAGAATTAAAATCCATTTTTACTAGATGCCTACCCAAACTACAGTAGCACTTGGAATACCATAACCCTTTAAGGAGTCTCAAAATGAATAGCAAAACTCAACAAGGAAAGAAAAGGATATCATTCCCTGTATATCCTCTTTTCCTAGAAAAACTCTTGAGAATGTTTTGTTCATACAACCAGTCACAGAAAACTGAACAAAATCACCAGTTTATTTGCATAGAATTGGGTGTAGGATCTTCGTGTTTAGTGTTCTTTAATTGCTTAATGCCACTGGATAAGGAAAAATCAAACAATTAGAAAACTAGACAGATCAGGTTTTATAAAGCCAATAAACATCATTCCATGTTCCGCCTGAAATCTGAGTGCAGGAATCCCTTCCACTTTTGGTTCTGCCAGAAGGACAAGATTAGGGGGATTTATTGTACATCACAGAACATGTCATTTTTTTCTTGTGAGAGTTGCTGAAGAGATAGGGTTTCCATCTAGTTCAGAATAAGGTAAGAGTAGGGCTCACTTCCCTTGATGTGGAGTGTCTCATCTTAAACAGATCAAGTGCAGGAAAAGCTTGCTCTTTTGCCAAAACTGCTTGATGGCCCTGGTAAAGTGAGCCATCACAGGGGGATGAGCATTCTCATACACGGCTGAGACATGCTTCTCAGTGTTTTAACATCAGCATAGCAGTGAGAAACCAAATTCCATATTTATTGAGAAAGATAATTAAAGTAACATATTCCTAGTGGCTAACTTCAGCAAGCAGTTGTGCCACAGTGCCTTATATTTGCAGTTGTTACTTCCACTTGGATTGTAACTATGCTTATTACTTCAAAATTTGGATTCCTCTTTTTGACTAGAGCATGTCTGCACATCCTACATTAAATGACCACTTAGAATACGATCAGAGTTCCTTGGAGAAATCCTCAGTGCTTAGGAGTAAGGAATTAATTTACACTAGGAGTCCTAAGCTGAGGCAACCCTTCATCTTTACTAGGACATGGAACTTTGCAGGTGTAAAAACTTCAGACTGCAGTGCAATAGTGATATTCAAACTCATTTCTATTAAGAACTTATAATCTGTAATGAGACTGGTTTCAACAGAATAGTTATACTTAGTTAGAGAACAGAACTGCAATAATAAAATACTGTAGTGTCAATTAATTGCTTCTCCACACTACAACACCCCATCCCCTACACAATGCTGTTGGGCTCTATGACTTTTAATTTCTCTTTAAGAAAGAGAAGTCTATGAGAAGGATAGTGGTGAACTATCAGAATACATTAGACTTGTGGTAAGAGACTGAAGTCCTAACTATAAATGCTTCATATTGAAAGTGGCCTCGATGTCCACACAAAGGTTTATTTCTATGGAGCAGAAGGCAATTAACACTTCTCAAGAGGCACTTCGCATTTGTTATGGCGCTATTACCAAATCCATGTTTTCAACACTGACTTCCACATTCCATTCCATTCATCATGAGGCTTTAAGCAAATCATCAAATGACAGTTCATTTCCTTTGCTTGCCATTTTTCTGTGACTTCAGAATTCCTGTTGTTTTTTTTCCTCTATAACACAGAAGCCAAATTTAATTTAAACCCCCTTCCCTAGGATTCTTACACATACAGATCACTCCAGAGGTAAAATCTAAACAGACAAATGAACAAAACAACACAACACCTCACAATAAATTTCTAATGTTCACCTAATGCAAAGCCCAAGAAATGCCAGAGATAATCCAGATCTATGTGGGCACTGATTGACTACTCCATCAAATGCAGACTGACTGTCTTATCAGCTGCTGTCAGAATTCATTACTTTTGTCATTTTTCTTCATTTCTTCTGTCTTCCTCAGTGATAGCCAGATGGTGCAAATACAGGGGTGTCTCATTCATCTACACACTCATTTCATAGCATTGTATCGCTCACTCCACCATACCTGTGCCTTCAGTTCTGTTTGAAAAAAGCAATGAATAACTAGTTGATTGCTCTGTCTTTCCAATATGTTTCATTCCTTTCCTGTTCTACAAATTATGCATCCTTCCAACAAATCAATTTTTAGAACTCTATAAGAAGTAGAATGGCAAACAATGTATTTATTAAGCAACTTTATTAAAAAAGATTTATTCAAGTTAAAAAAAATACTTGAACAATAATTCTGTAATAGGAAGCAAAACAAAAACGGTTGTTTTCACCTTTGCACAGAAAGGGCAAAATACTCCAAGGGAAAAAGAAATTGCAAGGGAATTTTCACTTTTCATTTCTAAAGTGTTACGTACGATGTGTTCTTTGCAACCAAGGTTTAACTAAATTTGATTGAATTAAGCCTCCAACTTTCATAGCTCAGCACAGTTAACATTCCATCTGATATAAGTAATGATGGATGAAATTGTATTAACCAGCACTGCCATCCTCAAAACGCACTGTCCTAAAGGTACCTTTTTTCATTTTGCTCTGTATTATTAAAGGCAACAAACATTTAACTATGAAATAACATCAGTGTATTTACACTGTCAGCACACATTTTGACAGATGCTGAATTCAAACATTAAGTGGAAAGTCAATTCAGGAAATATTCACTGAGAATAGGATAAAAAAACAGGAGTAATAAGAGGCACGTACAGATATGGTGAAGAAAATACTAATAGAGCAAAGAATAAGTATCATAAGTATCTTAAAATGGGCTTAAAATCTTAAAATAAGATGCAGACAAAAATCACCACACTGGATAAGTGAACTATTAATATTTAATAAATATCTGGTGGCTGCCTGACTTAGGACATGATGTCAACTAGCTGGTTAGTTGATGTTTCATTCCTCTGCTGGAATAGGAGCTTTTGTTATAAAAGACACTTAACCTGCAAAATATTTATTTATGGAATATGTAAAAACATTAAAACCAGTGCATTTGTCAATATTTTTTTTTTCCATCAACAACCATCCCACTTCTACCATCAAAAAACAAAGATTTCCAATGAAACCGGTTATATCTTCAATAAAATCTACATTTCCAGGCTTCACGTTAGAATAGCTTAGAAGTCATACATCTGTTTCACCTCCATGAGCACAAGAAGCTTCGTGCAACTACAAGCTTTTTCCATTTAGGTCACATCCAGCCTTCACACTGCCCTACCAATGCAAATATGACAGACAGGACTACAGGAAAAAAAATCTTAATGGTATTATACAAAAATTAGGCACTCAGACTACAGAAAAAAAGAAATAAGGTCAACAAAAATAAATAACATGCAATGTAATTGATGCTACACAGTATTCTGCTCAAAATCAAGATTTTAGAGATGAAATCCTAATTGGAAATAATTCCAGCAAATACAGTTTACATAGTTTTCCAGTTTTGTCTGGTAATAGACAACATCTACAGTTGCAAGAGTACCACACCAATCATTTGGCCACTCCAAAAGACTACCAACCAAAACTGTAGGTACCACATGTACCAGTGGACCTATGCACATACTAGTAATAGCTCACCACAGCAGACAACATCTATGCACATTAATGCTAGGGCTTCTGCTTCTTCTGTGTTCTATGCACGTGTGTTAAGACAAGTACATAACTTAGTACAACCAGACATAAGAAATGGAAGCGATCCTACAGATACATAAACCTCTGATGGCAGAGAACGAAACAGCTGGAATTTGCTCAGAATACAACTCCTACTCTCAATGAGTTATTTTGAATTGACATATTCAATAAAATGCAGAGAGCAATAAGCTTATGGCAAACTGTATTAACAATCATTTTGGTCTCTGAGGAGAAGAGGAAAGAGAAAACACTTTATTATTCATCAAAGACTGCACCTTTGCACTGGACTAGAAAATGAGTTGTGTGATGTGGAAAGAAATTTGTTATTATTCATCACTCTCAGAAGATTGCTCCTTTGCATGAGTGCTAGAAAGCACTTAGGCTACACCTAGACTGCTCTGTCTCAGTTTCTACATCTTGGTGATTGTTGCAGAGACGACAGAAGGCAGGGTTGATCTAAGCATGCATCAGCTCAGCCACATGGCACACACAAAGAGAAAATGCAAAGCACACAAGCCAACAGGAGCTGCAGTGTATGCCATAATTTTGTCCCAGACTAAAAGAAAAAATGTGCTGTTGTTGCTATGGGTTTATTATTTAAATTTAAAATTCATACAATTTAAATATAAATGCATACATTTGAAATGTATACAACTTGAAGTGTATATAGTGCATTTTTGTCAATCTTATTAAAATAATTTTAAAATGAGATTAAAGCATTATAAATAAATTCTTAAATATTTTCTGTATTTCCTGAGTGTAAGTCTATATCTCATTATCTCTGAGACAATTACAAGTTGTGGAAGATGACAGCCTGTGCAAAATAATTGTCTTGATTTCTTCTATGATACTTGCAGAATACCAGATCTAGCCCAGCTGTACACATAAAAGAAAATACTGACTGTTAAGTGTATAAGAATAACTTAACAACTCAAATATACATTATGATGAACTGTAAGACAAATCCAAATTTAAATCTGTTCCTGTTACATAGCTTCAGTCTGAACCCACATCCAAACCTATGGGAGCTTGGCTTAAGGTACAAATCACAGCTA
Source organism: Odontophorus gujanensis (assembly GCA_013399175.1). Taxonomy (NCBI): domain Eukaryota; kingdom Metazoa; phylum Chordata; class Aves; order Galliformes; family Odontophoridae; genus Odontophorus; species Odontophorus gujanensis. The sequence goes on from VXAB01008129.1 coordinate 614,728, forward strand.
TTATCCTGTATGCATTATTGTGGTTTGGTTAAAAGTAAATCCACACGAGTCTAAGATCTACCAGTACGGCAAGGTAAATAATACATAAGCAGCTGAGTAAAGACCATAACTTTCATATCACAACAGGCTAGCCATGCTGCATGCTTTGCTCTGTGATCTGCTCCTCCAGTTTGCTAAGGCACTACAGGCTGTATTTAATAAGATGAAAACAGGATGCTGTAGGCAGCTACAAGATCCTGGGATCTCTGACTTGTGAATGCTGTACATCATTAAAAAGTTTATATTTGAATCAAATTAAAGCCCTTGTTAGAATTCAAAACCCTAATCAGACTTAGAAAAATAAGAGCTATGTAACAAAAACTTTATTTAACATTCAGTAAATATAAGTCAACATGGAAATGTTCTGGTTAGACAGTCTTTAGCATGAAGAAACAATGAGAGTAGGTGTAGGGTGAATACCCTGAAAGAATAGTACTCACACAAAATAATGAAGGTGGAGAGTATATTTTTGTATGGCTTATCCAGATAGTATAAAGGCAATTGTAAATTAGGAAGGGATCACCTGTCACTGATGGTCAAGGCTTGCTCGGAACCCCACACAGGAGGAATCTCCAACGAGAGATCCTTCCCCAGTGGTGGTCAGCTCTTAAATGGGGTCTGGGAGAGGTGGAGCCAGACTCCACCCCTTCCCATCACACAGGTGAATTGCCTTCAACTGGGCTCCTGCAGCTGACTCAGTGCTCACCTCAGGTGATCAATCAGTGGTTCAGGCCATGATTCAACAGTTCCCATACAGTAGGTTAGGCATTTTTCCTAAGCTAAATATAAGCACTTGCATGAATCAGCAACCATCTTTCACAAGCACGCATGCAGAATGGACATAGAGAAGAATGCGAAGACAGTAGGTGTGCTTTTGGTCTCTAGGAAATCAGTGACAAGGCAACTTATACTTCAAAGATACAAGGACTGAAAGTAAATATTATTCACAACTCTAGGTACAAACAGGATGCATGGTTACTCACTCCAAATCATCCCTCTCCTGCAAAAATAAAATATTCTTGACAGAGCACAGTTTTCTGACCATTTCCCTCCCTGTATTTCCTTTACTTTGCACTTGTGACTTCATTCTAGGTGTTATATTTGATGTTTAAGTGCTGATCTTTGGCTTTGATGTCAGTAATCACATATGGAAGTTACACAGTTGAAGCACCAGTGTTCTTTGCCTATATACCCTACACAGTAATAACATTCCACCTAAAAAGTCCTGGAGGCTCTTGATTTTGTTATGCACATGCTCTCCTTTTAGATGATAGTAAGTCAAGTTCAGTATGTGACTTTCAGAAAAACATGAAGAATGTATACAAAGTACATCAATACTGTACATGAAAACCTTTTCCAACATAGTTTTAACAGTATTTTTTAGATGGAAAAACAGAACAAAGCATACACGTGTATTTTTTATGATTACAAAACAAAGCACAGCAGGGCCTACAAGAAATCCTGCAAACTCTCCCACCCCAGGTTTCTCCTGCATCCAGACTGCCTTCTGTAAGGATGGATCATCATAAATAATCCTTCAGGGCAATTAGTTCTGATTCTTTCCACTCTATAGGTGCTACTAGATTATATCAACTCACAGAAAGGGAAGACAAAGTTTAATCTTAACAGCTCTAATGAGATTCCCATTAGAACAAAGGTCAGTATATCAATCTTACATATACATATGCATACATAGAGAATCACAGAATCATTTAGGTTGAAAAAGACCTTCAACTTCATCAAAGTGGCTGAGAGATTCCTAAGTGAAAAGCCTCACTTATGCTTCCTAGAAATACCACTCACAACCCAAGGCTACAAGTTTCATTAAGCATGAGCCCCTGAATTCCATTTTACAGTTTAGGTCACATGCATTGCATTTGTGTATCCTGAGAAATGCAACAGAACCATCAAAATGCTGAGGCTAGTTACAACTGCACGGTGTCAGTTTAGAGTGAAGAACCAGGCCCTCTGCTTCACTTTGTTTATTTATGGCTGGGTTACCATCACCACTTTTGTTTGTATTGACAACTGGCGTACTTTCAACACTTATACTCTCAAGCTCTAAGAGTTTTGTGTTTTTTGAAGTCAAAGGTGGGGGCTGAGGAGGCTGACTGACAGCATTTCAGCAGACAGGAAATTTCATCAGCCCCTGGGACAACATTCCTGGTGGTGCAGATCTGAGAACACCAGGATGTCACCTGGAGACACCAGAGCTGATGCAAGGAGCTTGCTTTCTGCACACACAGGGTGTTATGTACACACCTGGTGCCAGAGGCTGGCTGCCCCAGCACCTTCCCCAGCCAGCTAAGGGTGCTCTGAGCTGCACTATGCAGCTGTGGCCTGCATTTCTCTTAAGCGTTTCCCTAGGCTATGCAGTGAGCATCTAGAAATCCTATGGCTTCCCTCTGAAAACACCCAGTAAGCGTTAATAGTAATAATATAGCACAGGATGTTCAAGCCACCCACTATGCACCTTTGTGCTGAGAGAGTCACTTTTGTCCCCTACACACAAATAAAAGGAATCGTTTATCAGTATTTTTAAACTGCACACACCTGGTGGCGGTGGCCACCTGCCCAGAGCTCGGTCAGGTATGCCGGACCGCCGCCGAACACACTGCCAGAGGCGGCTGTCCCTTGAGAGAGGGGAAGTTCCCCTCACCTCTTAGGGCCAGCAGCCCCACACCTGCCCTCACCACGGGGTACTCGGGACCGGCATCCCGATCGCTAGACGGCGGGGACTGCTTTAAGGTGAGGGGCAGTGCGGCACTGTGCGCCGCGGGCCCGCCATGGCGGGCACGGCACATCACCGGCCGGCAGCCCCAGTCCCTGGCGCCCCTTCCCTGCCGCGGCGCTCCCTCTCTTCCACCACGTGCATCATTTTCCGGGCAGCGGAGCGGCTCTCCTGGGGGCTGCCCTTCCCCTCCGCTGCCAGGAGTGCTCAGAGCACACTCATCTTGCCTCCCCCCACCCGGCTCGGCTTTCTCCGGGCATTTTGCTTCCCACCTGCCCGCGCCTTATGTAAGGCAGTTCCTGATGGGGAGCCGGGAGGACCAGTACGCACACGCACACACACACGCAGCATCCCCCTTCCGCAGCCGCTCCTGTGAACGCAAAGATACCTTTTATCCAGGCACGCGATCCACTCGCCAGAAGATGCGGAATGGGAGGTGTGAGCGGCGACCATGTTGGACAGGGATCAGGTCGCCGCGCACCCGGCTGGCGGCGGCGGCTCCCCCCTCCGTGCCGCCCGCCGGTCGCTCGGTCCGTCCTCCGCCCCTCCCTCCCTCCCCGCGATGGGCTCGCCCAGGGCGCCGCCGCCTCAGTGCGGCAGGTAGAGGGCCGGGCAGCGGCCCCCGGGGCTGGAGAGGAAGGCCAGGTGTGAAATGAGGACCCCCTGTGAGCTCCATGGTAGGCACGCTTGAGCCCCTGTCTTTGCCTCAACCTTGGCCGGGCTGGTGGGAAAACGCAAGGCGTTTAGTTAAAATAAGCAGCTCAAGCATATTTCAGCTGCTCTCCAGAAGTAAAGCTGGAAAGAAGGTGCAGTCCACACTTCGGGGTTTGTTTCTCCTGAAGCCTTCTTTCAGCCTGCAGCGCTCATCCTGTCATTTGCCATGGAAATAAAGGCTCTGGTTTATTGTAGGTGAAAAAGGAGCTTGGTGAATACGGTCCAAATAGGATTTAACTACTGGAAGAAACTCAGCATGGAGCAGGAGAAAGGTGAGTGTGGTGTACAGTGAAAGTCATCCACTCCCTTCTATTTTGTTCCTGTAGCCTCCAAGATACAGATTTTGATGATTGTGAAGTGCACATGTGATGTAAGGAATGATGAGCAGAGGAAGGAATGCAGATCAGCAGGTCTCCCTGGCTGCCAGGTTTTGCAAAGTTCTATGTGAAATATTTTCTGCAAAATATTTCAGGATATAGATTGTATATTCCCATGTTATTTGTGTATAACCATAAGCTTGAGCTTAAAGTCAATCTGCCTTGAGTAGTGTGGGAAGGGGATAGGAAGCCATGTGAATTTCAGCAGGATGTTTGGGGTTACAACCAGATGACAGCAATGTAACACTCAAACAATACCTTCCTATAGGTTTATTACTTTTTGTTTTACAGTGAGGACACAGGTGATTAATTCAGATGCTGATAGTGATTTCCACAGTTCTCCATGGGCTATCTTCTCTGCCCTCTGTTCTGCTGGACCAAGTGTCATTTTCTTGTATACATGCTCTACTTTACATCTCACAACTGCCTTCAATGGTCTCATTTCTGCCACAGTTCTTTCAGCATTTTAACAGTTACTGTCAGGGAACTGAGCAAAATGATATATGTATGGAAACATACCTAGAAATCCCTTGTGCTGAAAGAACATGACTAAGAAGTTGGCAGAGCACAGAGAATGCCACAAAAGCCAATTCTTTCATTTTGTCTTGAAATAATTAAGGTACATGCATGCCAGAGGAATAGAGAAGACTGCCAGTCACTGAGATCAAAGCTGCAGCTCTTACTTTGCTATAGTTCCTGGAGAACATATGAGAAATCCTTGCATCTGGGCAATCAATCTACTAGTGGAAAAATTATACTTTCATTTATCAACATATATTTGAGTACCAACAGAGCAAAAGCTTCACATATAAAAAGCTCTTAATTCTCAAATGATTTATCACATACTGTGTTCATTAAAGGTGAATCAATAAAGATTACTGATTTTGTACTTCCATTTTAAAAAATTCATCACATTATTCCACATAATTATGGTTTTCCTTCCAGAACAATCATACAAGGCAGACCTTACTGCCCCTTCCCCCCTCAATCCAGATTAAGCTGCTGTAGATTCTCAGTCATCTTAAATGACATCAGGCCTTTGAAGGAGCCCCCAAATCACACCTAGCTAAAGGCCTTTTATATTTTCTCACAGGTAATGTTTCACTGACACAAACATCATTACTCATACCAGTACCAGCAGCTTTGTACACAGCAACACTGTAGCTCAGACAGCAAGCTCATAACAGATGTTGCAACTGTTCAGTGTTCCTTCAAGAAAACTCTGTTAAGTCCTCTCCTGTGAGCATAACATTTAATGACCCAATCACTAGAGGACAGGCTAGGCCTCTTTAGAAGCATCAAGGAAGGATATTTCCCAGGTAAACATATAGCTGGTAGAAAATAGCCTGAGTATAGCAAGGCAAGTCCTTTGGAATGTTAACCTAGAATGCAATCAATAAAATCTGTGTTGGTGCTCATAAATCTACCCTTGACCATGCAACCTTCCTGCCCTGAGATAACCGCCCTACATTTGACAGGGCTTTGGATTCAAGGAACACAGTGTATGTAGACAGGAAGAAGGTACTACTCAACTGTCTACCTGAGTGGGCAAGTATTATCCAGTGGACAGACATTTCTCAGATATCTACTATACTGTGGAATAAACATTATAGAAGACTTAAGTATTTTGTGGATTGTGCTAGCAAGACAAGCTCAAAGTTAGCAAGGTATTCTGAGTATATCCATACTCCATTCTGAAGTGTCTCAGAGAGCAATTACAAGACAGCCAAAATACACCTCTGGCACTTTGATTAGAAATAATAACATGGTTTTCTGATTAAGTCATGACAAAAACTTATAGTAGACTGAACACCACAAAAGAATATTACCCACACAAAATAATGAAGGTGGGTAGTATAATTTCATATAACTTATCCAGATGGTATAAAGACAACTAGTAAATTAGGAAAAGCTCACCTGTCACTGATGGTCAAGGCTTGCCCAGAACCTCACACAGGAGGGATCCCCAGAAAAAAAANTGTATATCAATACGTATGAATATATTTATATATATAACGACAATTCAAACAATGTAGAATATTTAGTGGCTCAGTATAGCATTAATGCTAAGTCATGGACTGAAACAGTGATTGAGCACCTGGTGGAAAGGACAACTCAATGGGAGTTCAGGTGCATGCAATGTACCTGAGTTATTGGAAGGGGTGGAGCCAGGATCCACCCCTTCCCAGACCTCATTTAAGGGTTGGCAGTGCACGTGAGGGTATCTTTTGCTGGTGATTCTTTCCTGCTTGAGATCTTTTGAAGGTAAGCAGCTCCTTTTCTGTATTGGTGCCTGCTGCATTTGTGTTTGTGCACTGCCGTTATTATGGTACTTTCCACTCCTTTGTAGCCTTACACTCTGAAAAATTTAGGCTATGGAAAACCTAGGAAACATATTTGAGAGTACTGATCTGGTATTAATGAGGTCAAGTGCTCATTCACCCATATATAAGAGTATCTGCTAGTTGTAAAATGCTGAAGTTCATTAGTTTAAGTCCTGTAATTACTTTTGATTCTTCTTGGTATCTATTTTTCATTACTTNCTGTGCTCCTGCAGCTGACTCAGTACTCACCTCAGGTGATTAATCAGTGGTTCAGGCCATGATTCAGCTGTTCCCATATGCTTATGAAGCAGAGAATAAATATTTGATTGATTCAAGTATTAGCCTGCATTGCTCAAACCAGCTCCAAACTGCACAGAAACATTAGGACCTCCTGACTACTGAAACTCAACTCCAGCTCAGTGCATGTTCTGAAAAAAAAGGTACCAAATAAACAGTGTATATCAATACGTATGAATATATTTATATATATAACGACAATTCAAACAATGTAGAATATTTAGTGGCTCAGTATAGCATTAATGCTAAGTCATGGACTGAAACAGTGATTGAGCACCTGGTGGAAAGGACAACTCAATGGGAGCTCAGGTGCATGCAATGTACCTGAGTTATTGGAAGGGGTGGAGCCAGGATCCACCCCTTCCCAGACCTCATTTAAGGGTTGGCAGTGCACGTGAGGGTACCTTTTGCTGGTGATTCTTTCCTGCTTGAGATCTTTTGAAGGTAAGCAGCCCCTTTTCTGTACTGGTGCCTGCTGCATTTGTGTTTGTGCACTGCCGTTATTATGGTACTTTCCACTCCTTTGTAGCCTTACACTCTGAAAAATTTAGGCTATGGAAAACCTAGGAAACATATTTGAGAGTACTGATCTGGTATTAATGAGGTCAAGTGCTCATTCACCCATATATAAGAGTATCTGCTAGTTGTAAAATGCTGAAGTTCATTAGTTTAAGTCCTGTAATTACTTTTGATTCTTCTTGGTATCTATTTTTCTTTACTTTTGTAAGTTATATGTTCTCAGGAATTAGTGATTATCCTCCCCAGAAATATTTGAGACCCAACCCTGTTAACAGCTGAAAAAACACACATGATCAGTGTTGCCTACATTTCCCTGTGTGTTATACAAAGTTTCTCTTCAGAAAATGATGTACTGTGCGCTGTTAAAATGAGTAATTGTATGAGAATACATTTCTCAGAAATGATCTTTCTTTTTAACATAATGGAGCTTCACAATAATGCTTCAGGTTTAATTTTTCCTGGTGGAACAGAAGGCTAATGGGGTTTTATACAATCTGATTTTTTTTTTTTTAGTCTTAATTTTGTCACCAAGTATTTGGGATGGCAGTTGCTTCTGAAGTAGACTACTGCTGGGAAATGGGCATTTGCCATCTGAAAAATTAAATGACCTTTTTCCTTTCCACATTTTGTAAGGGACCATGCAGAAAGCCAGAAATCTGCCTACTTTCAAGTTATCATTTAGAATAAGAAAGTCTATCTTGAGAGTCAGAAAGTATGGGAGTGAGACTGTTCAGTGCTTTATGATACATAAGGTAGTTCATACCTTGACTACTTATTTACTTCTGCTTGCTGTTACAAGTACTTATTCTGTTGTGTTTTTTTCACTTTAATGTGGCCAAAGAGCTCTTGCTAAAATCTTGCCTCAAAAAACAAACTCTCTCAAATGGGAACCTGCTATGAAATACTTGATCTGAAAGGGTGGCAGTTATTATCACTTAAAAAAAATAACTTTTCTCTTAAGGTGTGCATTACATAGTAATGAATGAGTAATGAGTACAGAAGAGGGCTAAAACTGATGATTGAACTCTACGCCTGCTAACTGTATTAAGAACTTTAAGAGTTTCAAGCAACTGCAGTAACACTAAAACTAGGAACAGTACGGTTTGTCATATTCTCTATAGTAGTCTGGAATGATATGTATAATACATGAGATGAAATTGTTTTGATACAAGAATCCATAGGCTACTGGTTAGTATCATATTGACTAGCAAACCAGAACGATTTATTTTTAGAGGAAACTCACACAGAACTCCAGAAGCTTAATCCCCTGTTCTGGTCTTTTGTATGGTAATTGCTAAGTCATGGACTGAACCAATTCTTAAGCACCTGGTGAAGGGCTGGCGTCATCCCTGGGAGTACAGGTGGAAGCAATTCACCTGTGCAATTGGAAGGGATGGAACAAGGTTCCGCCCCTCCCTAATCCTCACTTAAGGGCTGGCTGCCACAAGGGAAGGATCTCTACCTAGAGATTCCTCCTTTTTGAAGTATTCAGGGGGTTCTGACCCTTGGGACAGGTAAGCAAAACTTTCTTAACTAGATTGTGACCATTGCTCTTTTTGGGATAATTTAGAACTGGTTATCTGCTATTGCCTTTTCCCTACGTGTTTAAGTGTACTGAGGAGAAAGAGCAAGCTTCCAGCTACTAGTGTACTCTCCTGATTCTGATGTCTGACGAAGTATTGCTCAGCTTTGGGGCTCTTCTAATTTAGTCCAACTATAGTGAATCTAATTGATAGCAAAAGGTAGTGGCTATGATCTTCTCTTTTTAGAATACAAGTGGGAGATGGTAAGACAAGGCTGGCTCCGCCATCTTTAAAATAGTTTAAAAAAAAAAAGTTTAAAAAGAGTTGCTTTTTCTAGAGGAATCTCAAGTTGGTTACCTAAGCCAACTTTAAGCATGTTTTCTGTACAGAAGCTGAGTTAGTGTAAGCCTAGAACAAGCACATAAATTCTACAGTAAACAGAAATATCAACACAGCGGATATAACCAGAACTCTGTATGCACAGCTCAGGGTAACATGGAATTTCAAGATAAGTACCAGGAAAATACGCTGCAGTTGCCTAAGACAACGAATGCAGTTATAAGTGTTTGGCCTGAATTTTGTCTTCATAACTTAATGTCAGTGCTCTTCCTGCTCAGGAGTGTGTTCATTTCTATGTAGCGAAGAGCACCAACTCATGGCCTGCCCTTAAATTTACTACAGCTGCTATTGCAGTCATGAAGTTATGAATTTTGAGTAACTAGTTTTTTTCATTTTACTGTGTAGAATTTGAGAGAATGCCTGAGAATTCCTAAGAGCGAAGTAACACAAATATCCTAGTGCTTTCTGTCATCTTACGGATGACAGCTCAAAAATTCTAATGCATTGAAGATCCTTAGATCATTTATTTTTATAATATTGTTCTTTCCAGGCTAAGTTCAAATAAATTTCAATTTTAACTGTAGGAAATCTATTTTACCTGAAATTGATGCCTCTTTATTCCTAGCAATCAGTTCCAGAAATTAAAATTAAAATTTTGAGAAGAATTATGAATAGTAATTATGTATTAATCTAAAACTAAAATGTTGTTTAACACAGTGCTCAGATTCACCTATTTATTGTTCACAAGATGTGATATAAAATGAGCTGGCTACAGTCTTCATGGGCTACTTCATGATCATTTTTTGCATCAAATCTCAGCAATAGACTTTAAGCTGAGCAGCCACACAGGAAATCATCTGCCACGCCTCTCCTTAGAATTAAGAGCTTTTCAAGGGAGGAAGGGCCAGAGTACTAAAATTCTTAGCAAATAGATCTTCTATACTTTTTCCCAGGGGATTTGTATAATCTTCTCTCTTTAGATGTATTTCCCTCAATGCCTGCTGTTTTAAAACAGAAGAGAGCAGTCCTCCATGTCCTATTGATTCCCTGTTTGTGAAATCAAGATGTGTAAAATGTTATCAGCATCACAAAATAAACACTCCTAACAAGCTTTGTCTACAAAATGGGAACGTTTAACTAGCCTTTACATGAAATAATGATATGATCTGCTATGCTTCAAAAATGGTCTCTCAGTATGTTTTGCAAGTTCTAGTCTTCTACAAATTCTTTCAGTAAGAAACATAGACAAGTATGGGTCCAGCTCTGTGAAGTGAGTTCAGATAAAACTTGCCAGTGATTTTAGTGAAAGTAATAACTTTTAGTAAAAATGGAGGATGTTCTGCAAGTCCAAGGCTGTACTTTTCAGGTAATCATGGTCTAACTTTTTCATTTACATCAGTGCTCTTTACAACTCTTGAGAACCACAGGAGTGTAATTAGCATCACATGACTACCCTAATGAAAGCATTCAGTGTTTAATATTGTGCAGTGTAATCTGTTACAGGTAAAAAAAAATTGTATAAATGTATTGTCACATCCAATTTTTTTTTAGTAGCTTCCATGCAGCTACACTGTTCCTTACAGTAAATGTGTTGTTTTGCAAGGTTTGGTTTACTGTGCTGCAGACTTAGTTTTTCTGAGATCCAGCTGGGGGCACCAACACACACCTGTGGAAATAAATAATAAAATTAGGCAAGTAAGAGGGAGACAAACACAATCACTTCTGTGGTAAAAGTGACACAGTATCCTCAGGCTTATACAATGTTTATAGTCTTCAGACTGTAAATTTGATTGCAAATTTGTCAGAACAAATGTCTAAAGAATGGGCTGAATACATCATAGGCAGCCCTAATAATGTATTCTGGCTAATAAACAGAAGTGAACCAGTTGGTAAGTGGGAAAAGAAACTGCCATGGCTGTGGGTTGAGTTTTCGCTGGTACCAACAGTTGGCAGTTGATAGCTGAAAATGTGATGTTGAACTGCATAACAGGAATCCCAGCCATAGCAATGCTGTGGTCAAACAGCAATCGTGAGGTGCTTTCTGTGTGTTGAGAACCTGGATAAATGGAAATGATTACACAAGTGTAAATACAATATATGCCTATTCTGAAGAATTATTTTCATGTGTAAGTAATATTTCTAGAGAGAAGTTGCACAAATTTGAAAGCTTGAAGTGGGTAACAGAGCAAATATCTTCAGAGATGTTCTGTTGTCTTCAGTGTAACACCTTTCATTTTTTGGAGGTATTTTTGTTGTTGCTGTTTATAAGCCAAGAAAGAGTGTCATCTCCAAAAACATTTCAGTACTTAAAATTCACATAGGGCTACTTTTTCTCTGGGAAAGAAAAGATGGTGGTATGTTATCCTTAAAGTCAATTACAGCAATATATGTACTGAAATAAAAAGTATTTAAACAGATGCTATGAAAGACTTCATTTCCATTGTACAACAGAAGCACATCTGCTGTATTTTAAATACTTCTTAGCCATGCCAAAGAAATATTGTTGAAAAAATTCTTTTATATGCTTTTTCTTAGAGTTTGTTGTATGAGAATCTGGAGAGAGCCTTTTCAGTTGTGGAAAAAAGATGTTGATATCACTTGACATTTCATGTTTGCCCTACAGCTACCATTTGGGAGTGCTATGGAAATTCAGTCTTTGCTTTGGATTTCTTGTCTGAACTTTTTAAATTGCTGAATGTTGCTTAAAGGATGCTGAGCAAGTAGGAATGGAGTCACACCATGATGCAGTATGAAACCTGCACAAAAATGCTGCAGTGCTGTACTCATTTCTCACCTATGTATTTCTAAGTATTAGCTTATTTTATTGTGTTTTATGAAGAGAATATTATCATAATTGCTCAAGATGTATACCTCAACAGATGTTGTGATAGAGGCTTGTTTTGGAGACATGCTGGAGTTCTGATATTAATGCTTCAAGCATGTATGAGAGTTCCAGTCTCAGGTCTGGAGTAGTGATCTTAATTACTTAGAAGTGATGAATCAAAATGACAGTATCTCTAACGAAGTTATTGAGAAACTTCAGTCTCTATAGGCTGTGTACTTTACTAATACAGTAGACTCAGTATTAAAAAAAAATCTCCAGACAAACAGCCATCTTTCTGTCCTGGAGTTATGTCCATTCACACACCTGTTATATATCCCTGGCTGATACAAGTACGAAATCCTTTATTTTGATCTAGTAAGTTTATCCATAAGATATTGTTTAAAGGTCTTGGAGAAAGTGAAATGGAATCTGTAATCCAGCACACTAAGGCTGCTGAATTCAAGAAATACGAACATATTTGTTTTGCAGGTACAGAAGTTTTTTCCTACTAAAAATCTCTTGTATCTAGGACATTAACAGTCTTCACATTGTACAGTTCCATGAAGCTTTTACACTTGCAACTGCTAAAACATGAAATCAGATTAACTTGCATTATACTCTAATGTACCCTATATTTTCAATTATTTTGAAAGCACGGTTTATGGAAATGCTCATTTTCTGGCAGATGAATATCTTATGCCTTGGCAGGCACTTCACATTTAAAATGCTATAGAAGGCGGCTTTGAAAGTACTGGTTTCATGATTCATTCATCTTCATTTGTAGTGCAAGAAGCTTATGAGATTTGTATGTCTTCTAATGCTTTCCTTCTGCATACTTAATCTTTACTGTGTCTTGATTTAGAAATTTAAGGTACAGCCTTTTGTTTTAGGCACTTTTATTGCTCTAACTTCAGTATTAAGTGAAACCTCTTATTTTCTCATAGTATACAAAGTGGCATTTCTGTGCATTTATCAGCTTTTTGGATTTCTCATAACTCAATTAAAAAGGGATCTGAATATGTATTAGTTCAGGAGTGTAGCCAAGTGACTTTATCTATGTGAACCTATCAGCTAAGTGACCCTAGTGCTACTTTGTAGAAATATGTTTTTTCTGGATAATTTTTCTGTTTAATATTCTACTGTAAGAAACAGGATTGTTCTCCCTGTTTCTACTACTGCAAACTATGTACTACCCTATCCAGCATTACCATAAAAAATTTGCTAAGTGAATTGAATTCACCAGTGTGCATGGTCCATGCCTGCATTCTTTGCTTTATAAATAAGTACTTGTAAGTGAACTGCAGTTATGTTTCAAACCAGAAATGAAGGTCCTACCTGACTGGGAAATGTGTTGGAAAACTTATGTTGAGAATTCCAGAAATCCTCTTCAAAACAAAGTGTCAGAAAATATCTCCCTTTATTTGTGAAACTAGGGGTTTTTCAGTTTCTAGTAAAAATAACAGATCTTCTTAGAACAGAGAAATTTGATAAGATTAAATTAGGCTTCTTTTGAGGACAGATATAACTACTGGCACACAAGTCACCGAACAGTAGCTTGCTGGAGGTAAGGGAGGTTTGGCTGTTAACAGAAAAATGAGTTGGTAATTACCAGAGGTAAAAAAAAACAACTTTTCTTCCTACCTCCAAAAGCAGAATTAGTAACTCTTTTGATGTGAGACTACACTTCTGATAATAAGAGGAAAACAAGAAAATTGAGGAATACTTATACTAAATAGATTATTTAATGTCAAACACTGTTTCCTTCTTCTAAATAGTGTCAAGGAAGTTCTAATACAATTTTTAAATGAGACAAACTAAGTTAGGTTAATGTTCATTTCTGAAAATTGTTACACACCTGTAGCATTTGAGCCCTACAGAATTCCCTGGATTTCAGTGGAATAGTATATCAGGTGTGCACATGCTGCTGTTTTTGTGTGATCATTGGTTTCTTCCTAATTCTTAAATTCTTTTATAGTTATTATCACTGTAAATTTGGGTTTAAGAATAACAATGAAAAGTCTCTGTTGCTATTTTCCAATTTATCAGGGTCAAACCTAAAAAGCACTAGAGACAGTAAACTAACTTGTTAATGAAATGAAATTATTTCCTAAAAAAATCTTCTTCAACAGAAGAACAAGTGATATTTAACTACAGCCAAAAGCACCCTTCCTGTAAAGATGGCACACAGTGATCTTTACTTGTATGGTTGATAGTTCTAAGGAAGCCAGTAAGAAGCAGAAAATCAACTATCAGGTTATGAAATAGCAAAACTCACTGAAAGTGAGTAATTATGGTGAGTTCTTAGTATTCTCTATACTGCATACTTGACCTTTAAAAGTGCTTTTGTAAAACTACTTGAATATTCAGAGTTGTAGAAGAAACATACTGATTTAAGATTAAGAAATGTACATGAGATTTCATGCGTCCTGCAATGTGGGTATGAAGACATGGCTTCAGGAGTACTGACTGATTTGGAATAACTCACTTTGTGAAAAGTGCAATTGGTGGTGATTTTATTATGTTTTTAATACAACTTTAATAATGGTTCCTAGTGGTGAATATACCAAATTTAACTGTAGAAGACTCTAATAGCCACTGATTAATATGCTGTTACCTGTAGTGGGTGATCTTAGTTTCTGAGCTTCTGCTGCTGGCTAAAATATTTTTAAGTAAATAAACTGAGTTTATCATGGCTTGTAAGAGCATAATTTCTTTATGCAAAACTATGTGAAATTTGACTCATAGTCCAAGAAGGCTTGAGAATGTTTTTATAATTGTTTGTCTAGGTCACAGGTTCACTATTTAAGTAAATCTCACTGTTTCTGCTTACAGATGAAATATCACTTTTTTTTTAAGATAAGCTGCCACTAATTTTAAATGGAATACTTAGGCTCTCTTTACTTTTCAAAATATGATCTCACAGAATTCTGCTGTGCTGAATGCATCTCTTCAAATTCTGAAATGGTCACGGAGTACTTTTAATATGCTGAAGATATTTTAGTACTAATAACATATGATGCATATGTCATTCAATCCCTTCTGATAATACATTTTTGCCTGTGTTGTAAATGGATCCACATGTTCCATTTGGATTTTGAGTTCCTGTGAATACTCTGAATTACTAAGTTACTTTATCTGGCAGTATAACTGAAACTTTTGTGTACCAGCTACTTTATCTCAATCTAAATCCAACATAATCTTCACCACTTAAGATAAGCTGCAAAGTTGTCATAAAAAATATCTATTCTTGATTCTACCAAGAGGAGCTAAAGATGAACAAGACTGAAGTCCTCTCTATACCATACCTTTCCTTCAGGTGCTTGTGGCATAAAATGGAGGTATTCTTACCACACAGGATTCCAGAGCAGATGCATTTTGACTATTCTGAGTAAGGGTCACAAGGTTTCATATTTCCTTCAGTTCAGTCCTTGCAACATTTGGTGATCATTAGTCATCTACCAGGCTTCTGCTTGTTGCCTTTATTGGTATGGCTGAAAGGAAAAGCTGCTTTTTTGGTAAGCTGGGATGGCTGAGCAGTCTCAAGTCTTCACTAACCTTGTGAAGCCATTTGTACCACCTGACTATCAGCCTGAGGAGCAAGTGAGCAGTGTTTTCTCTGCATATAGCAGAGCAGTGTTAACAGAGAAAGAAATGGGCCAACCTGGGAGGACTTCCTGTAGTTAGCTGATCATGATTGAGTTGTTCAGTGCTGACTCTGCAACTTGACTGTGCTATTTGTTTTTCACTTTTGAAGAGGTGTATCACCAATGCATTTAGCACTATTTGAGCATGTGGACACATGTTTGTAGCTGTCAGAAGTAGAAGTTAAAATATTTTCAATGAATTCTATTGCCAACTAAACAGAAGCTGTATCCAAGCAACACAGAAACAGTGCTTCAGTTATTTGTGACCAGGAAATACAGTTTACCTAATGTCAGCCTCACCCACCACTTCAAGTGTCCAGATTTGCTTGGTCTGCTTTATTTCACTGCTCTGCAGTATGTTATACATCAAAATGAAAAGAGCCAATATGAAGCTGTTCATCTCCACCACAGAAAGGAGTTGAACTGTTTAATAAGGCACAAGATTTTCATAAATAGTTCCATATGAAGAGTGATATAATGAACAAATTAAAAAAAAAAAGCTTTGCAATTATAATGTTGCCATAAAGTTGAGTGGTTTCTTTCTTAGAAATTTAGGAGGACAGCTTTGTAAACAATACCACTATCCCAGTAATACAGGCTTATATCAGTGTCTAACCCAGTAACCCATCACTTGAATCATCACAGAGGTATTACTCTGTGCTTTAGCGGGTAAAAAAACTTTTAAATCCCTTTTCAGCTGCTAGTTGTAGCTATTTAATTTTTTAGATAGTTGTTTAAGAGGCTGGACAGCAGTATGAGACACCTGATCTAGCTTGGGTTCCAGGAACAATCTCACAGCATTAGTGCTGACCTACATGTATTTTGATCAGCTCTCACCCAGTGGCATTCAATTATTCTGTTTTCTTTTGGAATAATGCATGTTCCTGAGGCATAGTAATTAACTTTACACAGGTCTTTTCCTTATTATGTATTAATCACACTTGAATGGGGTGCATTCAGTTTCCTACCATAAGTTTTCCTATTTATAGTGATGTTTTTTTTTTACATGAGGGAGAGGATGACTCTTTCCTGTGTTCTTTTTGTGCATGTTATTTTATAGGTACATAGCTATCTCCAGTAACCACTGTGTTATCTTTGAGCTAAATGCTCCTGTAGGCAAAAAAAAGCTTCAACAAAAGCAGAGTAAATGGGCTGCTGATTGGCTGAGCATGGAGAGAGGCCTTGTGACAGGACAAGGAACTTTCACAACTGAAAACTGTGTGAATGAGAAATACAAGAATTCTAAGCCAAGCATTCTCCTCAAGCTTTTGTCCTCCCCTTTGGTTGCAGTCCAGCAGCTTTTCAGAGACTTATTCTCAGGCCAATAAAAGTTCTCATCATACTTCTGGTCGGCAGCAATCCCCTCAGACAGGATGTGCTTGGGTCCCACAAGCCGTATCATTCAGTTAAGTCTTGGACAAGAAAAAGTAGGTGGCTCTCCTGCTAGGCTTGAAAACAGCAGGAACATGAGATCTAGCAGATTCCCTGATTCACCCCGGAACCTAGGTTCTTGGTATCCTTAGTCTATTTGAAAAGAGAGAGAAGGAGATGGAGAAACACTTTTATTCAGCTTCTCATTTCTATCAGACCCTTTTATAAAGAGTTTCAGACGTTCCTATTTCTTTATATATATATATATAATTTCTAAAGCCAAATTTTGATTTAAGCTTTAAAGAGAGGTTACTTTTTCATTCTAGAGTTGCACCTACCTCTTTCTGAAGAAGAATAAAGATTGAATACACAAGTGTTCTGGTACACAGGTGATAATAAGAAAGTGCAACACAGTTTGCCATGGTTTGCTAGAACTCGCTCCTTGCTCAAGAAGGCAGGGTGGATAGGGCTCTGAACAGCACAGGGCTTCATAACTTGTGCTGATATCTAGAAATTTGTGTTTCAAATGCTAGTATATTCAGTTTGGGAACTTAATTGCCTATCAGCTTTTATCTGATGACATCACATTGGAAGAATGTGAATCTTGGGTCCTTATATATTCAAGTAAATAAATTTTTTTTCTGGAAGAGAAATAGGACTTGCAATAAGGCCTTCTTCCTTCCACTGAACAAACAGGGAAGGGAATCAAGATTCAGAAGTAAAAGATTAGATTTCAGGAGCTTAGTGCCAACGCTGATTATATGAGAATGAATAAAAATTATGATGACTACTCCACAATAAACATCTTCTCATGTTTATATTCATTAAGTAAATGCATGAACTGGACATGGCTGAGAAAAGGTGATCTTTGATGCAAGTTGATCATCAATGTAAATATTACAGGACAGTATTAACCTTAATTGATTTTATATTTTACATTAACTTAAAGTGCCTTTTTATTTTGCTGATGAACAGAAGAGTTGTGCAGTTAGAAAATTGCAGTCAGCAGAATGATAGTCAGTAACTCTTACTAGATAAATGTTTGGAGTTTTCTGTATATAAAATGGCTACATCTTAGAGCACTTCTTTAATCTATGCTGAAACTTTTAACCAATACTACTTAATCTCCGAAGCAACACCAGTCTCTCCCACACCCTTTCAGGCTCACCTTGCTACTGCTGTCTTAAAATGCTCTCTTCTTACCAGAGTTTGTGGTCAACAGTCACAGCAGCTGCAGGAACAGCGTGTTCAGCATGCCAGACTGAAATTCATGTTTCAGGAATGTCTCCTAGGGAGGTTAAGCAATTCAGTCAGATTTGTAGTTAAAAGCTTTTTACTGTAACACAATTACCCTGCAGTGGAGGGGAGGAATGGTAGGCACTTGTTTGCTACAAATGTGCCTTGCAAAACCACTGTTACAAAATCCTTTCTCAGGTGGAAGCCCCACTGGGAATGGGATTTACCTGTGCTAGAATTATAGGCTGCTGAACTGGGAGTGTGAGGGGGAAAAATAAGAGAAGACAATAATTTGTGTGAGTTTCAATATCATTTTGCCCAAAAATATTACCACTGTTCAGCAGGACCGAAGTATGCTGGAAAGTTTGGTTTTGGGGTCATTTAGGAAAGTGTTTTTCCTAGCTTTTTTTTTTTATGATCATGCAAAACACAAAAAAGCCTTGAGAATAATAGATGGATCATCTGCATTAGACAAGTGGGGTGTTCTCACTGACAGTGTTACGAATTTAACTGGCCTATAGGCATTGAATTTGTGATTTCCGTCACACATTCTGCAATTTTGGCTAAGTCTGAGTCATGGACAGAAAAAAAAAGGAAGAAACCGCCACTGTCTGGCCAGACTGTCTCATCTTGCAACACAAGTACTGTGTATTTTCCTGCTCTGTGGTTCCCACAGTTAAGTCTTAGTTTCCCAGCCCACTGGGAAGCAAAAGCAAGGGTATCTAAACTTGGTCATCTTTGCAGCAACTTTCTGCCTCCTCATAAGTGAAATGAAGGCTCATACACAGCAAGTGAGAGAAAACAGTAAAGCACATATATGCTAGTGGCAGTTGTGTGAAACAGGGTAAGAAGGGATGCTTTGGATGCTTTGTAGATTATTTAATGATAAAACCAGGGACTGACAGTAATTACAGCTTAGTGGGAGCTTGGGAAGGAGATACTCCAGACTATAGATGGAGTTAAAGCATTTATTTCCAACCCAGATGAGATCTAAGCAAAGGGAAAAGAAGGAAAAAGGGGTGAATAGTGGTGTAAGCAAAGACACGCAGGGAAAAATCTGTGAGATAGTGAGGGGAATAGGGGAGTGCAGGTGTTCACTCAAAAGGCTCAGAACACAAATTCTGGTTCATTATCTAAGGATATACTTTAACTCCTTGTGAAAGTACTCATCTGCAAGCAGTATGATAATGTAACACTGAAGCCAGCACAAAGATCAGAGCAGACATAAAGCAGAGAGATTGACTACTTACATCAGCATGACCTCTTTGGTTTGCAGATACTACTGTCTGAGTTTTTGATCTCATACAAACTCACCTTAGTCATGTAAGATGACTTCCCTTCCACACTTTCTTCTAGAATCCAGAACTGATACGCTTTTTAAAAGTACATGTTGTAAGGCTTTATGCAGATTGGTCAGTGCACAGAGAAGAGAATCTGTAGACTTGTCAGACAAATCTTAAACCTGCGTATAGGACAGAAACTTCTGATGTGATAGTGAAGTTTCTGGTCTGGACAGAGGAATAAGGCAGAACATCTGAAACAGGAGCAGAAAGAAAAGACTGGATTTTTGTAATATTAAATTTGAGCAGGTGATCCAGATGTTACTTAAAGGCACCATACTCTTTTCTTCCAGTTGTTACAGAATACATAGCATAGATTTAAGTTAAATTAGACTACTGAAAAAAAATATCTTCTAGGTAAATTAAAAGAGACTAATTCACAGTGCAGACTTGTAATCACTCAAACAGAGATACATGAGAGATAGCAGTGATTTTAAACACACTTGGAATCAATGATTTCTGGAAATATCTATATACTTTTTTTATAAGACTGGGACAAAAAAAAGTAAGAAACAGGAGGAAAAAGAGTATGAAAACATAGGAAAAGTATGAGAACTTCCAGTAGGAAAACATGAAATACAGCCTGAAATAGCAGTAGCAGAATGGTTGCTAGAAAAAAAATCCATACATTTAGCACTGAAACCTAGTGATGCTACAAGCAAAAGGAATTGATGTTGTTCACATCAACATAAATGCAAAGTCATATCTTCATACGTTCTCTTTAGAGATCCTCTGCTCTTATCATTAGCTTCTTTTCCAACAGAAACAGTCTGCAGAATCTCAGACGTGAGATAATCACTTAGGCCAAGAAGCTGTAACAATAATAAATACCTTCCCTGTCCTTCAAAATGAGTCATTTTTTTCAAAAGGTAGTAGGGATTTAGTCACAATGAACAGGTAGTGATGATTCAGCAATTACATTTTCAGCAGAATGTCAGACAATCTACACTGAACTATAAGAATGCAACTGTACTGATCTCATGGAAATATACAGGGGTATTAGTTTTTACATGACCAGAAGTGAAAGCATTACTCAGAATCAGAAGTATAAAAGAGAGACTAATGAGCAGCCAAGTTTCCCAGCAGACAAGTCTAATAGATTCCTAAACCCTCTTTAAGTCTTCTTTGACTTGCACCCTGGAAGAATATTTTTGTAAGCAATTATCTGGTTTTCTTTTAAGGAAATGCTCTGCCATTGTATAGCTCCAGGTGACTGCTGAAGGCCTAAACCACACTGCTATTCCATTCTGTGCTTCCAGAAATACTTGAGAATACATCAAATGGTAAAAATGTGACTCTTGATCACAAGTGAATACTGTTCTGTCAGAAAGCTTGCATGTAGACATTGTTTTGAAAATCCTCATAGAGAAGTAACATCTACTTTTGTAGCACCTATTGGAGGATTATGTTTTAGAAGGATCAATTGATTTGCCTCTGCTACACCAGTCTGTTTCAAGCAAGTATGGTCTTTCCTCCTGGAGTTCCATTTATTTCAATAGTATAGGTATCAATATTTATGTATATAATGCAGATTTTTTTTTAAACTTGTATGAATTCATAGAAATTTTTCATCAGATATACAGGTAACTGAGTCCTACTCAGTTCTAATACACTTCTCCTTGAGACTGGACCAGCCTTTGAGTAACATCCATCCACTTCATGTTCAAGTAAAAAGGATTCATTTCCATCTATTAACAGTGCTCACAGAACTTAACAGTTTAAGTAATAAGCACTTTGTGATTTTAAAATCAGTAGCAAATATGATATTCTTAGGTGAAACAGTACCTCTTTCTTCTGAGTTACAGGTCAAGTAAAATTTTTAAGGGATCATGATATAAAAACGTTATATAAAGCTGGTCCATTTATACAAGGAAAAACATGTGGACCCATATACAAATGGCCTGATGTCAAGTATTTTTAGAACCATCCAACTAAGGGGTTAGAGTTCAAAGACTTAAATATTCAGATTTATTTCTAGCTGAACAAAATATGTAGTGTTAACTTCCAGCTGCTTTAAATACACTGAGGAGATTCCATCAGAGCTAATGAAAATGGAGCCTAAGCAGGCTACATAAGGTAGACCAGTCAAGTTCCAACTCTTTTTGTATCTACTATGCTGTTCTTTATGATCTAATATGTTCTACTTTCCAGCAGGATGGAATACAACAATTTGTTTGCATGTATGTGCATCTATGTAGAAGTCTACATGCATGTGTGTAAATACATGCATGAACACAGTTGTAGAAACAATGTATTATACATTTATTTTAAATATATTAGCATTCAGGCTCTGACTGCCAAATCAGAACACTTTGAGTGTATGTGTTGCTTGGAAAATGACTACAAGAAGGCAGCTGGAATCTTTGGCAATATTCATGGTGCTGCTAATAATCAGTATGTAGGAAGTTAAAAATAGAGTTAGATCTTGTTTTTTTACATATTTCAAAAATAACTGACATTTGTCCTGGGAGTGGACAATGTCTAGCACTCTTTCTACATCTGAGTACTGTAGCAAAACAGAAAATAAAAGCTTTTAGCAGGGGGGAAAAAAAAACACAAACAAAAAGGTCACAGAGTTGCAAGACGTATAAACAGTGGAGTAAGCTGCAGGGCATGAGAAATAATACTTTTCTTTCCCTTATATTGTGTAGGCCACAGCTAAAGTACCAGTCTGATTTTAGGCACTGTGTTTTAGAAAGGTTTCAATGTGAGAAGACCAGGGGCAAGAACATGATAACAGTCTTCAAAGATATAAAAGACCATTGTAAAGGGGAAAATAGTATTGTGTGTTTTTCCTGTTCACTTTGCACAAGGCAGGAAATAATAAACTGGAACAAAGTTTAAAATCGGACATTAAAAGGGAGAAAATCTAATAGTATACGTACTGCAAGGCTGGAATAAGTTGTCTGGAAAGATTATGGGTTGTTTGTAATCGAGGTCTTTTAGGAAGAAATAAAGTGTCTGTCAGTATTGATAGAGATAAAACTAACCCACTACAGAGAAGTAGGATAGGCTACATTGTTTCTGGAGGTTTTTTCCAAATTTTTTCCAGATCTGCAGCTCATGATTCATTGAGAAGAGTCCTAACGTCAAGACATGATCCCTCTTGTGAGTTGTGAGATTTCCTGGGTGTTCAGTGTCTGGAAGGACAGATTCTGGTTCTTTTCATATTCAGTTTTGATTAGTTTCCTTTCAGTACAAGTTTTCCTACAAATTAGATAGGCATCTGTTTCTGATAATTATACAAAATTTTTTTCAAATGAATCTTCCAAAATACTAAAAACTGTTTTATTATGTAAAAGTAACTTAAGCTTGGACATCGGATCAGATACTGAGTTTAGGGTTTAATATCTTAATTACAGTTTGTTATGAGGGTATTTTGTACTGACTGTGCTACTTGGTCATTCATTTACAGTATGTGCACAAGTTGATGGTCACCAGTGGTTTCATGCTATCTGTATGGCCTGTAGTTATTTTCCTTTTCTTTCTCTGTTTTTTTTAATCCTTTCTTGAGGCTTTTCTCTCATATTCAGACTTAATAAGTTTGATTTCAAAGTAAATGACAACACCAGAAAGTTCACAGTATATGCTGTCTGCAAGTATAAAATTTTAAAGCAAACAAAAAAAAAAATCTTGTAGGCTCACATTATTTTGTGGTTCAAGGATTAGAATGTTTAAAAAAAACCAGCAATGACAAAAACTACACAGGCATCATGGCAAAAAATAGAAAAGTTACTTTTACATGTACAATGTAATACTGTCTGCAGTAGATTTCTTATTTTAAAAAGTATTGTCTAGTGTGTTCATCCAGACTTTACATTTACTCAACATGGACTTGAATAACTTGACAATTAGAATAAGGTTTAAGTAAGGGAATAATAATAATAGATTATATTTACTTTTTCTATTGTTTTTTTTAATGTTGCCATTATTCAGTGTTACACAAAGTTTATATAGAGTCTCCACAAAAATACACAAGTAGATTATTCATTGCATAGAAGGAAGTAGGTATAAGGAATATATCACAAGTGTCTGGGAGTCTTCATGAAATATATGTTCATAAAATAGTATTAGATGCAGCTGAAAATTAAAAGCCAAATTAGTTACAAAATCCTGTCATTATAATGATAAAAATCCAAGGCTTACCTAAGCTTATGTTTCAGATGAAATATTTCTGTATTTATTTAAATTCTATAAACAGAATACTTTACAGCAAGTGCTTAGCACAAGAAAAAACAACACTGGAATAGCAGCCTGTCATCTTTCAGCTAGCAGCTTTATCTTCCACTAAAATCTAGAATGCTTTTTTCCGTCTTTGTGGATGTGCTGTTATAGCAGCATATTTCACAGCAACACTGCAGCTGCATTTTGAAGCATAAATTCAAACTCAAATTTTCAGAAGCTGAGCCAAATTACACCTCATTTCCCTATTTGGATACTTACCACTGTAACTGAGATATAGAAAATTAAACAAATCACTACCAGAAGAGTCTTGTGTTTTCCTCAGCTACAAAAATGAGGCACAGTGCATGAATTTGTCAGTTTGGCTATCTGTACAATCATCTCTTCTCTTGCCCATGCTCTCCATATGCACTAATCAGCCCTCCAGGATGGGCTATTTCCTTCACGAACTGTTGGAAGGGCATCTAACTAAACTGGAGTATTATGAAGCCCGAACCAGCCTGGGTAGTAGCCATTTGTAGTCAATGGGAGTCACCATTTGTGGCTGAAGAGAAATACATGTAGTCAGCCCATCTCTCTGTAAGACCTTGAAAGCTGTATAATAGGTTATTCCTTCTGGCAAATTTGTTTACTTCTGTCAGTTGTCTCAGAGGAAATGCTAAAGTAGCATGAATGCAGGAACCAGCCTGTTTAGTGACTCTTCTGGAACAGAAATGTTCCATTTGTCAGTCTTCATCAAATCATTGCTTTGTCCAGCCCATTATTCAGCCTCTAACACTGGCAAGTACTAGGTAGTTCAGAAAAAAATACAGAGAAACCTTAAAGAGGACAATGAAAAAAATACTTTATTATAGGTGGCTTTTGATTTATGGCCCACTTAGTTAAATATTTACATTAATGGTTTGTTTGGTACTTGTGGCTGTTCTTATTATCCTTCACAAATGAGTTATTCTTTTGTTCAGTTCTGCTAATCTATTAGTCTTGCAGATATCTCCTACTAGTGATTGTTTCAATTTATCTACATGCAGCTAAAATACATTTCATGAGTTTTAAACTGAGACTTTAAATATATGGTGCTTCAGTTTCACCTCTGCTCTGAAATCGTGAGAACTAGTTATTGAAAGTAGAAAATCTGTCTTCCTACTTCTTGTAGTTCTGTATTATCTGTTTTCTGATCTTCATAAAGGAACACAACCATGGGTTTTTTCAGCCCTTCTCATCTGCACAATTTGCTTTGTATTTGATTCCTTTTCTTATTATCCTGTATTTTTGTGAATAGGTGTTCAAAATGTAAATGAAATGTTTCAGAGAGGGAAAATCTGAAGTGTTTGTGCATGAGTAACTCAGCAAAACAAATCAGCTGCACAGCATCTGAGCAGTATGCAAGGTGTGCTCACTGGCAGATGTGAACCAACTGTTCTGGGATCTGCTGGTCTAGAAACCTGAACACCAAGGTCAGATGCCTTCAGAAACCACTCATGCTGTGCTGGTGCTTGAGTCAGATTGGTAGTGAGCCATCTGCACAAGTAATGCACAATATATTATGGCAACTTCACTCAGTCTGTTTAGCAGGGAGTTTAAGGGTGAACTACTGTATCCTCACCATCTTCTCAGGCTAGTCAGAAAGGACCTGCGCTGCTTAGTCATGGGCAACAACTAAGAACCGTGTGAGTTCCGAACTGGTGGTATACTCAGCCTTGTCCCATTTTTCAAATATGGAGAAAATGCTTTTATCGCATTGAAGATGCAGGAAATATGTTTTCTTTGCTATTAAAACAAAGTGAATCCGCACACATGCTTCAATGGGGGTATCAATTTTCTTTTGGCAAGTAATTGAAAGCACATGAGATTTCAAAGACAGACACTGTGATGAAGTATGATGACTAAAGTGATTTTGTAAAAGTTCCTATTTCATCTCTACTGTTGCTGGAGCGTGTATCACAGTATTACAATGGGTGTGGCTAGCCTAAAGATTTTGTAGCATGCTAATTGCATGTTCCCAGAAGCTTCTGAGAAAAGGGAACATGCCCATATGCTGTGCTTTCAAGCACCTTACTTTCTGAATGTTCAGCATACTTGTCATAGGTCCTGCTTAGACTAGTATAAAGGTATGCGGGGCTTCCTTATTGGGTTAGGAAAGCTTACTATAAGTAAAAAAAGTCAGATGGAAATGAAGGTGGCTGTATGCCACAGAAACTGATACTGTTGACCCAATGAGTTGCCGAGGCCTGTGCTGCAACTACTGAAGTTCATTTGAACTGATAGAGTTACTGGTTCTTATTGTGCATTAGATTTATTCACTTACATTGTATTGATATATTTAATTTTAGGTAGTACAGGCTTAATTCACAAAATCAAAAGACAAAAATAAGACAGTTTTCATATGCACTGTAATATATCAACATTTTGATGGTTGCAACACTTCTTGCTCAACTGGCAGTTTCAAATTTTTTTCTGCAGAGAGAAATTCCTACCACTTGATCCGAAGATGTAACATGTACAGTAAGGCTGAGAAACTTTTCTTCTAATTGAACCCTTAGAAAAGATACTACAGCCTGTGGAGAAGTGATGCTAACTGCTTTTATGCCTTTCTCCTACCAAATGAAATATTAACAAAAAAAGTCGATACCTGTTTGGCATAGGCTGCAGCTAATAAATGAAATCCTTTTGAGAGCAATAGGGATTCTGCGCAGAGAATTTATAAGGTTTTACTTTACCTTCTGAGTAATACTTCATCAGTACACTTGCATCTCAATGAGAGACTGAACATTTGGAACATGAAAAAAGCAAACTAGATTATATATATTCATTCTGAAATTACATGAAAATGGTCTCAGGATATAGTAAAATTATTTCAAAAATTTTCACAATAATTTAAAAACCATTATACTATGTACTTGTATCAAAAAGCGAATCCCTTCAACACAGTGCTGTACTTTCTATGCTTAAATAGTAAGGATAGAGTAGGAACTGGAAGCTAACCAAAGATGATTTTATGCGTCTTGCAGACAGTTTGAAATAACCATATGTCAGGACTTGTTACACTGTTTTGAGCATGTGTTATCGCTGTACGAGTTACAGCTTGTTATTTTCCAACCATTATCAAGCATGGAGTAGTTTTACTTCTGTGACCAGTCACATATAGCTGAAGGCTCCAAAGGAACTATAGAGTACCTCTAGATGCGTGTACTGAATTCAAATGTCAAAAAAATCAACTCACAGTATACTTGAAAACTGTTTTTTTGCCTTTTTTTTTTCAAATTTATGGGGAAAAGGATATTATAACTACACATAGTGTTTGTATCGAAGGAGCACTTTAAACTAGTAAAACTTCTTTGCCAAGTCTTATGATTTTTTTTAAATGTCTACTTTGAAATTCTATTTTGGGGAAATATTTTTTCAACATCAAACAAATCTGTGCGAAGAACTCAACACGGTGATGTTGGAATACTTGCCCCTACATCAGAATGTCAGTAAGAAATGTAGTTTTCATTTATTCTACTGCCTGGAGTGATTTTTTTTTTTTCCTGCAATCATACGGCCATTTCATTTTAGTCTATTGGAACTTCTTAACTTGAGCCAGATTAAAAGTGAACTGTCTATATAACAAAGAGCACTGAAGCTAGAAGGAGTAGGAGGAACACCAGGAAATAGAGAGCATGGAGGAAGAACAGAAAAATATAAAAAGGGTTGTGGATCATATTGTAGAAGAGGGCAAGGGATCATCAAACAGTCTTCCACAAATCTACTATATTAACCAATTTCTAGGGCAGAGGGTTAAGTGGTATTTCTAGTTCCATTTTGATACTCAAAGAAACTTCCTATATCATTAGCTTCCTTTAACTATAGTGTTAAAGCATCATAGCAATGGTTCAGTTGTGTTTGTTTACAGAGAAATTGAAGAGTGACTATGAGATATGCATGTCACTAGTTTCTAAAATGCAAACAGCAGTACTTCTTTAAATATATGAAAAACTTTTGTGGAAGCATCTAAACCACCAGACTTTGTATCTAGTGTTCTTTGGAAAGAAGGATGAACTGGCTTGGCTTTGCCAGTCTGTTAGACATATTTAAAAGGAAGTCAAGAAAAGGAAAGAGTCCGAATAGACGTCATGAAAACTAAGAAGATAAGAAAAGTTGAAGTTCTGAAAAGAACCCTTTCACCGAGTGTGCTAATAAAGACGGTCCATCTCTTCATTACCATGCTACTTATCCACCTCTGTTACGCTGCACAAAAGGGAAAAAAGCAGTCTTTATAGTTGTACATGATTATATTTTCCTTTTGTATTGAGTTCAAAGTCTTTGCTAAAAAAGCAAGAGTAGATTGCTCACAATGTAATGGGCCATTCCCAGGAAATGAAAAAATGCCCTTAACGTTTTATATTAATACAATAGGTTATGTATAAAACAGGTTTTAAAAAGTTAATGCATATTAGCTTAGACCAGCCATATTTTAACACCGTGCGACTGAAAGTTCCAGTAGAGCAGATGAATGGAACTACAGAAGAAAAAACTACTGTGACAAAGGGATAAAGGTTTAACTAAAAGGGCTCAAATCTGTATTTCAGGTGTCTCTTTACCTTCTATCAGGAAACGAGTTATTAGGAGTAATGAAATCAGAGATAGAAAATACAAAAACTTTTTAGATCCTTCGGTGCAAGGCGGCAACTCTGGCCTTTACTTCTTCACTTTATAATGATTCCTTTGAGACGTGGTTCTGAAAAAGCTGTGAAACATCTTCCTGTTATTTCTTTTTCATCTTTCCAAACACTGGCCAGGAATAACCCCATCCTTTTCTTTCCTTGAGTTTTTGAAACACATATTGACTGTAATGACTTTAAATTATATGGCTAATGTGCTAGATTTATAAAAGTGTTAGAGCTCCTCTATGCTGCTACCAGGTGCTTCTGAGAAGGTGCAAAGCATTAGGCAGAGTCTTGCTTTTTCCATGCCTGCTTCTACTTTAGGCAACTCCAAATATTTATCTTCTGAAAATTATGTATGTTAACTGGATTTTTGTACAATCTCATGACATTGCTCTCTCCCTGATGTGTTATTAGCTCTGTCTTTATAATATTATTAGTAGATTGCTAACCTACATCAGTGCTGCTAGATGTTCCCCTGTGGTCACCATCCTGATGCTCAGCTTCTGGTTGCTAATTTTTCCTAATGAGGGCTTTTCAGTTTGAGACACAGGGTCTTACTGAATTTTATTACATCTGTTTATGTAAAAGAATGAACTGTAACATATTAATGGCAACTGACACTGTACTGTACTGACTACTCTAAAACCACCATAAGGTTTGAACCAGTAGATGTTTGAGGAATGGGTTAGTGAATGCAGACACAGTGCAAAGTACAGGAAGCCAATTAATAAACATTTCCATATCTTCATGTTTAGTGCTCATCTTTGGTTCCTGACCTAAAGAACTTAATTGATTGCTCCTGAGGTGCTACATGACAGAATTAAACTAGCACTGCAGAATTATGAAGTCCTTCTTTTCTTTCTTCTCTTTCTTCTAAACCAAGAAAGAAACAAATTTAAGATCTTGGATGAAATGTCATAAGAACCACTGAAAATGGCTCAAGATCTTCTTCCAAGCAGGTCATCTTGAGCTGAGGAGAACTGTGACAAACAATTTAAATGGAAACCTTTCAGTATTCAGAGAAGACCTTCTGTGAAAGATTCCAGGCACTGGGATTTCTCATGACAAAGATTAGTGGCAGTCATAGTAGATTATTTGAAAGATTTTTGAATGACACCACATTTATTACATAGAGAAAACTTCTTATTTGTGTTTCCTGCTATATTTGCATTTGATCAGTAATTTCTGATTTAAGTAAGGAAGTGGGGAATGTATATGTTAGAGATTTTCTTTTGAAAAGTATATTACAAGGACACAACCTTGAGTACAATTTACCTACTATATGTGTGAAAAATGGGTTTGCTGGTTCCAGATTTAAAAAATAAAAGGTATTTTTTTCAGAGAAGTTCATTGGTACATATTCTTCCTTAATCAGTCTTGATAAACACGGTGGAAGGCCTTCAGCGTTTCTGGTCTGTATTAAACATTTTTAGGAGGAGATTGTATTTGACTTTCTGAATATCCATAATTATTGTTTCATTGATTTATGGTAGTTCCCAATGGTCACAGTTTGCATCAGAACTACTTTGGATCTGTATTATGTAGTACTACATGGAAAGAAACTCTTACCTTGTGCAGTAATTAGTTTTAAATTCTACAGTTCATGATAATAGGATTTTGGTTATATTATCAGAAGTGAACATTTTACAATAAGTTAATATTGTATCTTAAGTGAACCTTACTACCAAACTAAAAATGACGAAAGACCTGACCTCTCCCCTACTTTTCTGGATGTTTTTATGAATTTAGTTTTTGTTCGCACAAATGGCGTACATTGTGAGAACCTTTTTATTGGTGTGAATGAAAGCATTTGTGTGTAAATGAGCACATTCACATGCAAATTAATTTATTTGCAAAAGAAGCACTTGCACACCTGCCACATGAGCCTTGACTTTTTGACTTTCAGCACTGGAGTGCTGGAGGCACTTAGTGAACAGAAGGGTAAGAACATCAGCAATATTTCAAAAGTTGAATGGTCAGTCACTATGCACAGCAAGCAGGGAAGATAAAAGAAAGCAAAGTGTAAAAAATGAAGAAAATTGGAAATGTACAGGAAAGATTCTTACAAAGGTTCATATAAGGCAAGCAGAAAGACCAGTGCTACACAGAGTAGATGCAATGGCAAATTGGAAGCAAAGAAAGAAGATGAAATACTATAAATGAAATCAAAGCTCTTGACAAATTTCTTTCTTTGCCTTGCTATTTAGCACCTAAATAAATTGCCTGAAAGGTTGAAATTGTCTCTGCAATAATGGTGTCTACCACACAGGCATCCTTTAAGTGAGACCTGAAGAGACTTTCATAATGCAGGAAAATGAGTTTTTTCCTTTCCAATATTTTCATTTCTTTTCCCTTATACAAATAATATGCACATAAGAAATAGAAGTTCCATTGTTTTCTAGACTTACCAGAGCTGCTCATGATCTGCTACTTTGGACAAGTAGCATGCTAATCTGTTTTGTCAGGCTAATTAAGCCATCTAGTAGCAAAAGTTTAAAGGTGAATATTTTTGGAATCTGTCGTGAGAACCCACTTGGGGAACTGCAGTCAGCACTGGAGTCCCTAGCATAAGAAGAGCATGGACCTGCTGGAGTGAGTTCAGAGGAGGTTGTGAGGATGTTCAGAGGGCTGGAGCACTTCTCCTATGTAGAAAGGTTGAGGGAACTGGGCTTGTTCAGTCAGTAAATGAGAAAAATTAGAAGGCTCCGGAAAGATTTTACAGTGGCCTTCCAGTACTTAAAGGGCTTCTACAAGGAATCTGGAGAGGATGGTCGGGTAGTGTAAGGGGTAGTGACCTTAAACTGAAAGAGGGTAGTTTAGAATATATACTAGGTAGAAATTCTAAATTGTAGAAGGGTGATGAAGCACTGGAAGAAGCTGTCCAGAGAAGCTATGGATACCATAGCATTCAAAGACAGGTTAAATAAGGACCTGGGCACCTGATCTAGTGGAAGGTGTTCCTGCCCATCACAGTGGAGTAGAAACTAGATGATCTTTGATGTAGCTTACAATCCAAACCATTCTATGAGAAAGGATCTGAGAACAGTGCATCATGTAGTTGAGGACCTGCATCCTTAAATTCCTTCTTACCAGAAGAAGTAAGACTATGCAGCTCATTTTGTACATGCTGCCAAAAAAATAGAGCATGTATTCCAAAGGTTGATCACAAAAATTAACAACAACAGAAATCAAAACCCACTGCACCTGCAGTGAAACCAGGGAGTGGTTCTTCAGGATCTGACTGCTGACATACACTTGCAGCAGGTGGACATTCAGTGAAGCATATATTACCCCTATGGTAACTTAAGTGAGTAGTATTTCTAGATACAGAGGCAGCCTGCCAAACGATGGCTGCTAGGTGGCCAACATGTTGTGTCTCACAGGAGCCTCCCTGCACCTAGCAGAAGATCTGGGGGCCTTGCATCCCTTAGAGAGTATTTTCTCTTTTTAATTTAAAATGTGTGACTACCCCTTACTTTCTTCCACCTGTTCTGCTCATAAAATTCTGCAGAGCCCCTCGCTCTGTTCTTATTTCTAGCAAGCTG
This sequence comes from Odontophorus gujanensis, assembly GCA_013399175.1. Taxonomy (NCBI): domain Eukaryota; kingdom Metazoa; phylum Chordata; class Aves; order Galliformes; family Odontophoridae; genus Odontophorus; species Odontophorus gujanensis. Next base: position 646,379 of record VXAB01008129.1, read on the forward strand.
TCATTTTACCCTTACTGATGGAGCTACCTCCTCCCCTAGGCATTGGGATGACTCATGTGCATTCATGTATGCAGAGTGGCAGCTGGTCCTAAGGCCAGGCAGGGATGTGACCCATTTATCCATTGCTTTATTTTCTCTAAACTCAGAACTGCAAAAATAAAGTCAATAGCTCATCTGGAGCTTCACTTCTAGCAGCATTTCTGTCAGTTCTGAGAATCTCATGCCTGTTAGAATGCTTTCTGGAAAGGTACAGTCCACAAACAATGTATGGAAAAAACTAGGAACTCCATTACAATTTTCAGCATTTTGAATCCAAGACATGAACAACAAGTGCAAATTCAGGGAGGTCCCTCAGGCAAAATTAGATGTGTTCTTTCTGAAATCAGTGTCGGCTTGGCTACTGGGCAGAGTAGCCATCCTCAGCTCACACTCCTCCTCTTTCTTCATTGTTCACCAACTAGACAGACAACAAAACCTGTATGATATTTATCACTTAATAATTCCCTTAATGTTCTGTTACCTCATCAACATAATTTCACCTAGTACAAAGCATGATCTCTGTAAACTTTGCTTCAGGGATTTTGTGGAAATCGTTACAAATCTCCACAAAGTATTATTGTCTAGCAAAGTTCCAAAAAGGAATTTATATGAAAAAAAAGGTAAAACAAACAAAAATTATGGATGACAAATCTTGAATCTTCTAAGAAAAGTTGCTAGTGCATTTTTGTATTGGGTTTAAATGAGAGATTTATGCTGTAAGAACAAAGAATCAATCATGTGCCATTACTCTGCATGTCAATGTCCATGCATATTTCAGTGAACTGCTAACTCACTCCCAGCCTGAATCTTTCTCCAAGTTCCCACAGCAAGCTTGTTCTAAAAGTAAAATTAAACATCCTACACATTTCTATCGTCCTTCAAACTGGTGTTTTGTTCTTCTTACCAGCACACAAACGTAAGAGAAGTTCCAGAATGTTAAGGGAAAAAAAATTTTGAAGTCCTTCAGAATAGCTGAAATCCAACAGAAACATAAACTTGAAACAAACTTTAATTTCTTTTCCATCTATACTTTTCTGTTTTAGGTGCAGATATTTGATTTAGAGCATTCTGTGTACCCGCTTCTAGCTGACACGTACTATGCACATGCCAGGATCCAAATTGTGGCTGATTTTGAGGAAAAATCAAGGCCCCCACCTACAGGTAAGAACACCCTCCAGAAAAAAGGGAGTGATTTTCACTTTTTAAGGTTCTCTGATTGCCCCCAAATGGGGCATTCACCCTTTGATCTCAACTGCTTGCAGATCCAGACTTGAAAGCCAGACAGTATTAGAAGTGCTAATTTATTGCTGGATAAGTTTATTTCATTTCTTCATAATGCTGATGGCTATCCATGTCAGTATTTACCAAACTGATCCACAAGAAAGACTCATCAGATGAAACTTGTCCTATTTTTCTCAATCTGAATATTCATAGATATATGAACTGCTTAGTTTGCAAATTGAAAAATAAACACTGAACCACATGGCATTTTCCTATCACTAAGGTTTCAAACAAAAATTAGAGCAAGTGTAAATTGTATTTCAAAGATATATTTATACCATTATTTAGAATTTCAAAACAATAATAAAGTGAAAGGTGACCCTTATCCTACATGACCAGGAATTCCACGCTGGCTACAAGAAATTGCTAAGTTCCTTTGCAGCACCAATTTAAACAATTCTTGAGAATTAGCCACCATGATAGATAATTTCAATATAAAGTATGTTCTCTAAAACATGTTAATCTGTTTTTTCTTAAAGGAAAACATTTTAGAGTGTATCATCTTTGTTGTCACTTTGTGTGTCTACTACAGGAGTCTGCAACAGCTGTGCTATCAGTTGTGGATGTAGGCAGCTGGGCCAAACCATCCCAAAAGGTCTGATGTGCTGAGACAGATGCTAAAATGTTGTAATCTAAATAGTCCCTTAGTTGCTATCTAAGAATGGATCTTTCCAATTCTGACATCTATGAAACCATACAGGGTTATATTTTTATAGTGACAACAGTAAATGTAACATAAACAGTAAGTAATGATTATTGTAGCTTAAGCAATGAAACCCAGGGCAAAAGAAATTAGACCATTCACTTTGTGTGAGGGCTGCACTCCAAAAAATAAAATTATGCACAAGAAAAAGACACTGACCAAAGACAACAGAATTATGTGATTATGATTACTACTGATGATATGTTAATGTTCAAGATATTTATCAGAGTCACAGAAAGAGACCAGTGCAATCACTTTCCCAGATGCTCTGTAGAAATAAAATGCAGTAGTTCAGAAGCAACCAGGAAAGAGCTGTTTAAGGAATGCTGTAGAAAAAGAAATACTTTTAGTGTCGGTGGTTATATTCTGATTATGTTCATTCATTAAACATGTGACATAGAACGACTGAAGTAAGATTAATGAAAGAATACAAGGGTTGTTAATCTTTCTGTAGTTGGAAATTATCCAAAAAGAGTAGCAAACAGTAGATATGCAGCTAAAAATTTCATGCAGTCCTGTGTACACAGGATTAGTGTAGAGGGAAAGAGAAATTGTACCTTTGGAGAAAAAGTACAGTTTGTTAATTTGAAGGTTAGTGGTCTAGTTTCTGTGTCTGTGGTGGTCAGCCCTTAAATGGGGTCTGGGAGAGGTGGAGCCAGATTCCATCCCTTCCCATCACACAGGTGAACTGCCTTCAACTGTGCTCCTGTGTCTGACGTAGTGGTCACATCATGTGATCAATCAGTGGTTCAGGCCATGATTCAACAATTCCCTAAAAATCTTGGCTTGAAGCCAAGAGCCCCAGTCAAACTGCATTCCTTTTGGTTAATATTTCACTTGTCAGGAATCCTTTCTGGCTAGAGATCGACTGCAAAACCCACAAGCATGTTTTGTATCTCATTGTTTCCAGAAACGAGAATTTTTCTTACCCTCTCAAACACTGCTGTATCAAAACATACACTCCCTAATTCTGTGCCTTCTATTTTAAATCTGTAACTCCAAATTGACTAATTTATCTAAGAATAACATGTTTCTTTACATTAGTTACATATTATTTAACTACAGTAGTGGTAGATGAATTTTAATCACAGATTGGATTTCATAAAACCATATGGTTTCAGATGTCACATGTAAAAACCATGAAAATTATTTAGTCTCAAGGGGATATGTGGGACAACAATTCCCTTTCTTCTCCTTTTGGGACTGTCTGGCCTCACTGTCAAGTTCCGTGTCAGGAAACGTGTCTTCCTGCTATATTTATTGTTATATCCCCTGAGTAATATACAAAACAGATATTATGTACAACAGAATTATCTCATGCTAGTATATTACCCAATTTCTTCCCTCCAATATGTTAGTCATTAACAAAGATGTGTGCTTTTCTTCTGAAATCTTTTATAGGGGTGACCACTGTTTATATCCTAAGTTAGTTACTGTAGGCAACAGAACAGGATTTGGGCTTCTACTTTTACTTTTTGTTTCATCTCCCTGGAGCCTATTATAAGGAAGTGAACCAGAGATTTGCAAATTAAGGTGAGAACAGGAGGACAGGAAAATAAAAAACAATTGAGTCAGAAGAGCTAGTAAGGAAATCAAACTACTAATATAAATAGGATCTATGAATCACAGAGGAATTATAAACTGGATGTTGAGAAGTGGAGTTTTAATCATTTTTTGAAACGCTTACTTCTGAATCTTCACCTACAAAATCTCAGTCCCGTTCTTCATTCAGGACAGATATATCACTGGTCTTCAGCTTCCAAAAAAACGCACCATCCATTACCCAGTATCAACTTTGCGAAAAACTGGACCAAAGTATTGTTCCACACCATTAACTAATACAATGATCACAAATTCTGATATACAAATATATATCAGAAAAAATATATACAGTTGGTATAACTAACCTTAAAACACCTCTTCAAAGCACATCTAATGGCCTGTCTTCTGCAGTGTATCAGAGATAGAGTTAAGAAGGGAATCCCGAATCCACACGCTGCCAGGGATGCCAATGCAGCTTGCACCATGCCCTTGTCCTCAAAGACAGGCAGGTGATGACTCAGGGCATATTGCTTGTTTCCTGCTTCCTGAGGAAGCCACAACCCTTCGTATCGTACAGTATGATAAGCATCAGTCTCATGATTAAAACAAGTCTCTGGGCCAGTAACAAGGGCTGTTAATGATAGAACTCATAAGCATTCTGGGTCAGTCATCAAGACTGCTTGTGTGTCCTGTCCTGTTACTGGACTCATGCACACCACATGACAGAGAATGTCTGCGTTTTCATCAAATACTAGTTGCATCTTAAAATGTCATGAGAAGCCATGTCACACTACCCTCAGATATCTCTGTAGGAAGCTTTGCATTTTCTTCTTCCTGAACTGTTGGACATCACTAAGGCTGCAGGGAGAAATGCACTCCAGTCTCAGTGTCACTAGAACAGAAGAACACAGTGGTTAAATTCCTCCTTCAGTTTCAATCACTGTGCTACAGGAAGGCACACAGGTTTTATACATAAAATAATGAAACTGAGAACGGCACTGACTAATAAAATTTCTATAGTATGCTCCTTCCCGGATAATGGGCTCAACATTTTCCTCTCCTTGTTTATTTAATGAGAATACCTTTTTTACACTAGTGACGTAGGCACTGGGTTAATCTTTCAACTCCTGCAGAGGAGACGAGAGCAGAACATTGGAAGAATTGCTGTGAGGTGGCTGGGCACCATTTACCCACTGTGTGTCATATATATCTCATTCTTTCATTATTGCAGTGCAATGATAAAGTGCTTGTCAAGGTCAAAAACACAGTCACAGAAGGAGGTCAAAGGGATGGTTTACAATCCAGCACTTACTTTGTTCCTTGTAGTTTAAGGGAAAAAAAAAGACAACCCTCATAGTTATTGTACTTTCTTCAGTAAAAAACATCCCAGTATGTCCAGAGACGCAGAATAAGTACCAGAAGTACAAGTACCACCTCAGCATAGGTGAGGAACTCACAGCTATCACGCTTGTTAAGTTCTGCCAGATGTTGTGTGTGTTAATAAATTAAATCTTTGAGGCTTAATCCAAAACTAGCTGGAACAACTTATTTCCACTAATTGAAATCAGTTTGGAATTAAGACTTACCTTCAAAGAATTGCAAATCATTTAAGATAGCATTCCCTACTCCTTCTTTTGATCTAATTGTGTCATGAGAAATGCTTTATTTCTTTTAAAAATGTATATTGTATTTATCCAGATCAATGCTTGTATCGAAGAGAAAAGGCCTAGAGAAAGGTGCATCTTCTCTTCTTACTAAATATATTCCAATGGCAATTAGTTCCCAAAGTGAACATAGTTTTAACAATGTTTAAGAGAAAAGACCATCAAGACAGAAAATATTAGTGGACAACGACCAGAATGAATAAAGATTTTTTGGTTATATAATGAAAACAAATGTAAGTTAGAACATGTATTTTACTATTTACTAAGCCTGCCATTACCTTAAAATACATGTGTGTAAATACTCCAGAGCAGGGCCTTCCCTGTGGGTGCTCAGAGACCCTATCCCCAGCAAGTCCTACAACAGTGCCAGGCAGCAGCTGGTCAACTGATTGGCCATGTCTCCGAGAAGGGCTAACAGCAGCCCCCTTCAGCCCCACTGCTGAAATTCTCACATTTGCATTCAAGAGGGGCAAAGCCCAAACTTCTCACAGATTCTCGTTAGTGGCAATCATTTCCATATATTTGTTCAGCCAAAGCAAGAGGTTTATGATTTAGAAGGGAGGGGAGCACTTGAATGACTACATTATTCAACTTTTCTAGCATTTTACTAGCCCTTAGACTTCTGCAGATATATTCAGTTATGGGAATAATCTGAGGAAACAGCAGTGTGTTATTTAATAAGAGACTTTTTGAGTGTTTGTCTACAGAGTGGTTGTTTGAGTTCTACTGTTTAGGCATTATTGACTATACTGTTCGCAGCCAAATCTGTGTGGAGTGATCTAGATGAAAACAAATGCAAATAAGCAGAGTTTAAGCATGTCTAATGTGAGCAATGTGGTGTTTATGCTATTCACACAAATACCAAACAAGCAAGTTCACCTGCTTTTTTATTTGCTGTTTACCCCTATGCTGCATGTACTATGCAGCTGTCTTGGCATGTACTGACATGTCGAACCCCAGTGTAAAACTTGAAAGGCAGTCTTTCCTTCCCTGCAAGTGTGTGGGGCATTGTACCCATGCAAAGTAAAACAATAAATTCCTCTTCTGATTTGTTTACATCGCCACCCTGACTTGATAGTGCTTCAACTCTTCTGCTTGTGTTACAAAGAAAACAAACAAAGAAAAAACAACGGAGAAAGCAGCAAGGAACAGGGATCTGTATGTACACTACTCTCCAGTTTTGTTTAGCTTGAAATAAAAGAATGTTTTTGTCTTCAAGAATGAAGATATGAAGTTCAGAACAAAGATTATGCAAAAAAAGTTCTCACGTGGCCTAACCATCTAGAGGCAGTAGATTTCTATTGCAAATTGCTGTCCATGTTGACTTGAAAATTTTAGTTGCAGTTGTTTTGCTTTGTATTGGCCAGTCTGAAACATCTGCATCCCAGCTGACAGAAACATTCACAACTGGAATGACATGAAATTTGTTCACATAGATACAGTGCTACAGTGCTTGGAACACTTCAGCACTTGAAGGACCAAGAGCCAGGTCACAGAACCTGCACGTGGTCATTCAGAAGTAGTACTTGAAAATTCTGTCAAAGCTTTGTAACCCAAATATACTTCTATAATGGCTGCTTCTGAAATATATTTTCCCTTTGAACTGCTTTGTTTGACCTTTATACAAGGCTGCTAAGTGGGAACAGTGGGTAACTGAACAAGGACACCTGCATGGCCGATTACCCGCACATGTCTGAGCCAGGCAGGCACATGGAGGTGCATCTGGGATGGAAACAGGCCATTACAAGAGCTAGGCATTGCTGAGAGCAGGTGAAAACAGAGGTAGAGCTGAAATGAGCTTTAAGAAAAATCCTTTAAATGGATGAAAGGGCAAACGTTTAAAATAAAAAGGAAAGCAAGGTTTAGTGCAATTTAAGAGTGGGGAAAGCCACATTAAAGGAATAAAAAATCCAATATAGTCACTTAATTTTACAAATAAAAGTTCATTAACCTGATAAAACTGTGAAGGATCTAGTTTTAAATACTAAGTATAGAGTATGGATATATGTAAAAAAGGTAAGTGGAAAATGTTTCCCATTTGAGTCAGTCAGATTTTGTATTGGGTAGTGAGGTAAGAACTTCATAAAAGAGGTTCATATTAACTTCATAAAAGAGGTTGTGCATTTATGAAACAAATTTCATTTATTGCTCATTTACTAAAGCTGCTTCAAGATTTTATACAGGTAAATACAAATAGATTCATAGATTCATA
>VXAB01008130.1:0-71297 GCA_013399175.1 Odontophorus gujanensis
ACGAGAGATGGGGCGCTGCGGGGCGTAGCGCGGCCGCGGGGCTGCGGGAGCGCCCCATGGAGGCGGCGGGGCCGGCGGCGTGAGCATCGCCATGGCTGCGCAGTCCAGGTACGGCTCTGCGGGGCGCGGGGAATGGGGATGGGGGGAAGGGGTTCACCGTGGAGGGGATCGTAGGATCGGCGTCAGGCCTTTTGGACAGCCCTCCGTCTGCTTGGGTTTGCTGTTTCTCGCCCGCTGTGCGTATCAGTACACGCAGTTGGGGAAGGGACGCGGGGCCGGGGAGAAACTCTTGCGTCCTTCTTTCATTTTCAGTGTTCCCACCGCATTTTGGGACTGTTTCGGAGGTGGTGGGGCGAGGAGGTAAAGCACACCTGTTGCTGCTCAGCAGCGCTTCAGATATTGCAGCGGTGATGACTGAGAAGCTGATGTGCTAGTAGGTGCCTTAACTATTTCTTTTAAAACAGTGGATCTTAGGATTGATTGAGCGATGAGCTGGGTGTTTCAGCTGTTGGCTGTTAGCCTTTGCTGTGATCACCTTACATCTAGGAGCAGGCAGTGGAGGAGCTATCCCTCAGCCTGTGTTGCTGTGTGCAGAGTGTGGTGTGTTCTGTGTTTGGGTTGCTGGCTGAGCTGTAGGCTTGCAGCTGCAGCTCTGTGTGCTCCCTTCTGGAACGTGCGGATCATCTGATGCTCGTAGCATCCCCCAGCAGTGTGGACCACGTCAGGTTTTTGTGCTGTGTTCAGGACTGTGTGAGCAGGGGCAGAACTGAGGATGAGTTCTCCTTGTTGGATGCTGTGTGATATCCAGCTTATTAGTGTGGCCCTTATCAGCGTGGCTGCAGGTGCTCAGAACCAGCACCGTTTCAGCTCCTCTGCAGGGAGGTGGTGAGGCACAGGCAGAGCACTGTGCAGTCAGCATTGTGCTGCTGTCCCTGCTGGCTCACCTGGCCCTTCTCCAGAGTTGGAGGCAGTGGGAAGCCCCCCAGCAGCTACAACTCAACTTCTGACGGTGAGAGTGAGGGGATAGTGCTGAACCCTCACATCAGTGAAAAAAAAAAAACAAAAACAAACAAAAAAAAAAAAACAAACCAAGGAAATGCTGTGTGCAAACATCATGTAGCTACATCTGCATTTAAAGCACCATCAATACAGCAACAGTTTCTTCTGAAGGGAGTGGTGCTGAGTTTTTCCCCCAGGAAGATGCAGTTCGGTTTTTGCTCTGTGCTGTTTTGCAGCTTTCTCAGCCAGATCTCCAGGCACATTTCATAATGTGTTTGTTCTGTGGGTCCTGCCGATACAGGCAGATGCCAGTATTGGTGATACTGCATTCCAGGAAGCTGATGCAGGTTGAAGAAGGGCTGAAACAGTGTCTTGTGTTACCTCACCTGTCAGATGAAAGATGAGACATCCCATGGTGGCTTTGCTAACACACTGCTCCTCCTGAGAGCTGCTGCAAACACAGGCTGGCAGGATGTTCTGGCTGTTCTGCTGCCTGGTGAATGGGAGTAGGGACCAGGGAGCCTCGGAACAGGGGGAATGCTTTCAGCCTGTTCATACAGCGTGGAGGTGTTTTTCCTGCAGTGTTGTGTACTGCAGTTGAGGCTGCTGGATGGAGTTGGCTGTGGCCATGGTGAGAGCATGAAGACACACGTAGCGCTGGCTGGACTGGCTGGGGCAGGTGTCCTTTCAGATGCAGCACCTTACTGCAGCAGAACACTTCATGAGAAGCAGTTGAGCACAGGTTTTCCACAGCTGGGCATTCACATGGCTTGGGGAAGAGACCCCCATCAGGGGAAGCGCTCGCTCAGTTCCTATTCCCAATACCTCACTGGTTTGGGTCTTGTCAAGATGAGATGCCTCAGCAAGTTCCACTAGGCAAACTTCATTAAGCTGTTTCATGCTTCACGTGGGCATGTTTGTTTTCTGGGTTGGTTTGGGCATGGGTTTAGTGTTTTGAACTGCGTTTGTAGCTGTATTGTAATTTATTGTAACAGTGACATGACATTGTGCTACTGTTGTTTCTTTAGCCTTACCCGTCAGGTTAGGGGAAAACTGTCCCTGCTTTAACTTACAGAGAGGTTGACAAGGAAAATGGTTTATCATGGAATGGCTTAAATTGGAGGGGACCTTATTCATCTTGTTCCAGCCCTCTGCCTTGGGCTGGTTGCCCCCACCAGCTCAGGCAGCCCAGGGCACACCCAGTCTGGCCTCGAGCACCTCCAGGGATGGGGCATCCGCAGCCTCTCCAGGCAGCCTGGGCCTGGGCCTCACTGCCCTGTGAGTGAACACTTTCATCCTAATATCTGACTTAAGTCACCCCTCTTTTAATTTAAAGCCACTCCCCCTTGTTCTGTAACTATCAGACCATGTAAAAAGTTGGTCTCCCTCCTGCTTGTAAGCTCTCTTCCAAGTACCGTAGAGCCTCAATGAGGTCACCACAGAATACTGTTGGCTGCGAGCGCACACAGCTGGCTCTTGTCCAGCTTTCTGTCAACCAGAACCCCCAGATCCCCTTCAGGGTTGTTCTCAAGGAGCTCTTCTCCCAACTTGTACTCATACCTGGGGTTGCCTCCATCCAAATGCAGCATCTTTTGCTTCTCCTTTTAGAACTGCATTAGGATCTCCCAGGCTCGCTTTTCAAGCCTGTCCAGGTCCCTCTGGATAGTGTCCCTCCCATCTATTGTATCAACTGGGCCACTCAGCTTGGTGTCATCAGCTGAGGGTGCACTCGATCACATCATCTATGTCATTGATGAAGATGCTGAGCACTGGTCCTTAGGTGGACCCCTGAAGGACACTGCTCATGACCAGCCTCTGCCTGGGCATAGGGCCATTGACCACAAACCTCTGGCTGCAACCATCCAACCAATTCTTTATCCACCTTATAATCCACCCTTCAAATCCGTATCTCTCCTGTTTAGAGATAAGGATGTGGCAGGGGACCATGTCAAAGGCCTTGCACAAGTCCAGGTAGGCAACATCAGTTGCCGTCAGTTAATGTTTAACCTCTTTGGCAACAGCAAAACTCATTCTCAGAATTGTAAAAACAAAACAAAAGAAAAAAATGAAGCGGGAAGCATAGGCTAGTGTTATATTCACATACATTCTTTTGGCTCAGAATGCCCTGTACTGTGTGTTCTGTAAGCAACAGAGGATGGGGGATGAGCACAGTGGAGTTCTGCAGCTGGTGTGTGAGAGCAGCAGTGCATGTGCCCCTTCCCTAGGCTGAACTGTGGGCATTGCAGTTTCAAATACTAACAGCTGTTAGGACATGCATGTGTAGTGTTAAAGGGATTTTTACACCTTTGAGGAGTTGTAGGCACCTGATAAGGGGTTACTTTCGATATTCTCGTGCTTCTGAAGTCTGTGAGATTGGGCTTAAAAACGTGACAGAGCTAATCTATCTTTGCCAGTGTGGTTTAGAGGCTCAGAAGCAGCCTACAGCTCTTTTGCTGGAGTCCTCTGTCCCAGCCGGCCGTTCTGGAGCAAACAGCAGGAGCTGCAGGCAGGGATTCTGCTCACAGACAGGAAGCCCTGTGGTGCAGCGTGGCTCTCCCCATCCCTTGTGCCCTCGGCAGCACACGCTGTTCTAGGAAGCGTTGTTCCCTCGGTGCCAGTAAGCCCGTGGCCGTGCTGTCCCAGCTGGTGGTTGGGAACATGTTTCTTCATGCCTGCACCACAGCCACGTGCAGCATGCAGGGAGCGGGCCCATGGGGTGAAGGGCAGCGCGGAGAGGCATCTGTCTTCACCCCGTGTTTTCTGTAGATGAGGAAGGGAAGGTGCCTGGTGTGTAAATCCCTTGGTGCACAGGTCAGGGAAAGCAGCTTTTTGCCTTGTCTCGCCCGGTCTGATGTGAGGAATGCAGTCACTTCTCCGTTCCTGCTGAGTGTCCTTTGGCAAAGATACTGCGTGCAGCTGCTGCTCCTTGTTGTGAAACATCACGTTGCGTTGTGAACTGATGGTGTTTGGTTGTGAGACTTGTTGGGGCTGTTTCCAATTCCAAAAGCACGCAAAATCCACGTGAGGTTGTTTAGTGATGTTTAATGTGATCGCTACATGGAGGTTTTAGAGCACTAAACCCCTCTCCATTCTACATGGGCTGGCTTCGGTGTACTGATACCAGGTTTGCTTTGCCTAGCTAGATCTGTGAATCTCCTAGGAATAAATGCCTGGCTCTGTGGGACAAAAAAAGGCTACTTACTCATCTAGAGGCTAATAACATTCCATTGAACTGCTCAGCTCCGGGAAGAAAAGAAAAATAGGCAGATCTGTGTCCTGTTCTGAGAACAGCTGGGCTTCTTTCCTTACAGAGACACCGCAAGTAAGAAAGCTGAAATAAAGCTAATGGTGCCGTAGGAAGATGTGCCATCGAGTTGTAACGTGCTTTTCATAGGCAAACAAAGCAAAATCTATTCAGTGGGGGAAACAAAAGCATTTCTTTCTAGTCTTTCTTCGCAGGATGCGAGAGGTTGTATTGAGCAATGGTGTAGCCTAATAACGAACCACTGATAACAACTGCTGAAGGGTTACCTGATAGATGAATTCATCCAATAAAATGAGCATCTCTGAACACAGAGGTGTCCTTAAGGATGGACTGTGAATAGGTTTCTGCAGGCTGCAGCCTCTTGTGCAAAAGGAGCACACTAGGAGCCTGGGTTTTGCAGTTCTGAGACATCCTGTGTGCGAGGCAGCATGGTCTTCTTAGGAAGGGAGAAGAAAAAAATGTTACCAACTTTATTTCCAGCAAAACCGAACATTTCCCTCTGAAGTTGCCCTTAGGTTTTGTGTTAGTTTTTTTTGGACAGCCAGCACAGACAGACCAGAACTTCCTCTTCATGCTTTTTGTGTGAGTGAAAACAGTTTGCCATTGCCACACCATCTGCTGGTTGCAACCAAACCCACCTCAGGCTGGTTTTGGTGCTGGAAGCAATGGTTTAAAATCTGTTTCCATATGCTGCTTTGTTGAAACAAACCAAACCTATCCTGTCATACTTGTAAAGCCAGAAATAATGTGGATCGATTCTTACTTCTAATGAGCACTGATTTGACTTCCACACCTTTTGTAGGCTGAATCTTATGTCATTTGGGGGGTCAAATGCCATCACTTTGGTGCTCGCCCTAGGGCTGTTGTTAATTTTTTCTCACATGGTGGTTAGGGGATGTGGTCGTGGGACAGATGGAGAAGTAGACAACTTCTGAACAGTGGAGACGTCAGGGAAATGATCTCTTTATGGTCCTATTACTTTGTATTAAATATCAAGGTAATGGTTTAATATCTTCCTTTGAAAATGTGCTATTCTCCACTCTGTTTTTCACAAAGGAAACTTATAGATAGAAGTTGCGTATATTGGGGTGTAACAACTTTGAAGACCATTTATGTGCTGGGAGAGCCCAGGGGCAGCTCCTGTCCCATGTACAGGTGATGCATGGGCCTTGCTGGGGTGAGACCCCAGGGACAGTGGTGCTCCCTGCAGCACCTTGGTGCAGTTTTCCAGTCCTCAGTTGCAAGATGGCATGAAACCACTTTGGTTATTGTCTGGGCTGATGTGGCTTCCTTCCTTCTGGAAAGAATTGCAGTGACCTGGGGAAGAAACCCTCCTTTCCTGCAAGTTGGTGTCTCCAGTGGCTCCCCAGTTTTGGGAACCTGACTCAGATGCTCTCTGCAAGCATTACCTGTTCCTTGCTGAGCTACTCCCCACACTCCTGTGGTTGCATTGCCATCACCCTCGGTTGTTTTGGAGGAAATGTGAAACAGGTAGAAACACAAAACCTCACAGAGCAATCTTGTAGTTGCAGTTCTGTCAGTGGCCATCTGCCCTGTGAACACTGTTCCTGAACTGTGACAGAGAGGAGTATGAAATGAAGTACACTAAGCACTTCAGCTGCTAAAAATTGCAATTTGCTGCCAACGTGAGCATCAGGCTAAGCGTGGCAATTAAACAGGCAATATCAGCACTTTTGGAGGTGGAAATTGCCTCATTTGGTGTAGTCATTGGGTGAGACACTTATATTCTACCAGGATAAACTCACAAAGAGTGATTAATTAATAGTGGCAAGATAGCCATGCGTGCGCTGTCCTGAGACAACCCAGAAAAAGTATTAATCAACACATTTCCCAGTTGCTGGCAGCTAATTCCTGGTATGCAGCACTTTGCCATTTCAGCTGGAAAATGCATTGTCCCTTGGCCTCACTGTACAAATCATGCCTTGCGCTGCTATGCAGGTTGCAGAAACCAGCGTGTGGGTTTTCAGCTGCCGAGGGGCTGTGTTGAAAGGCACATTAACCTAAGGATGCCTTGGTGTTGCTGTAAAACAGGCTGTGTATCGATCTGGCAGCACGTTTGGTTGTACAGCTGCGTGCCCTCCAGAGCAGAGCTTATCAGCCACTATGTGCTCGGGGAGGTGGGTAAATATTTTGGGAGCAGCCTTGCTGGTTCCCACCAGTGCTCCCCTTTACAGTTTCCCTGTGCTACGCAAGAGCAAGCACGCATCCTGCAGCAAACGTAGGTAGGGCTGAGCAGGTCTCTGGTTCCCATCTGGCTTCCAGTGCCAAGGGAGACGCACCATTCCCAACCAGTGGTTTGCATGATAGGAGGGAAATGGTCTTTTTTTAACCAATGAACTTCCCAGTTGTTCAATAGCTCTGTTCAGAATTGAAGGGAAAGGAGTATTTGTAGCCTTTTTTTTTTTTTTCTTGTAGTTGCTAATAGTGCTACTCGGCATGCTTCAGTACCTGCCTAATGCAGCCTGTCGTGGGTTATTGCTGTATGTGGCTTGAATGCCGTCCAAGCCTTGGCAGTGACAATGAACTGCTTTGTTAGTCAGACAGCAGAGCGTGGTTCCAAATGCAGTGTGAAACTCCAGCGTGGAGAAGTGCCCAGATAGGCAGTGTGCGTGCCTCGGTGCAATCAAACGCGGGCTGCAAACTATGGGAAAGCGAGCAGATGTTTCTGTGTGGAGATGGAAGACTTTGGGCATAGTTGGGGAATCATTATAACCTGGCAGAGGCTGTAGGAAGGAGTTTTTTAAATGGGCTTTTGAGCATATAAGCGGACTACTTCTGCAAACACTGCTAATCTCCTTCTGTTCCTACTTAGTCCTTGCAGTGCAGATAAGACTTGTTCAACCTGTTGTGTGGTACCTGCTGTTATGTAAGTGGAAAGCTCAGGAGCAGGGAAATCTTTTCGTTTGCTGCACAATTTGTCTGCCTCTGGTTGCAGTGAAAGCCTTCAGTAATCTGTCTTTTTTCTAATTCTCAGGTTAGTCCGAGCACCGTGCTGCTTCTGTCCACACTGATGTCATCAATTATATGGGATGGATTTGATGCATGCATAGCTCATTTCACAAGGCATTGACAGGTTGGAGGGGTGCAAAGAGGCAGGAGGCAGAATTACATGTAGCTGCACTTGTAAGATCCTTTGCAGCACTTGGATTTGTAGGTTTCAGAGCACAAAAGGACCGAATGCTACAGCTGATGTAGCAAAGCCATGCTCACTGAGCTGGATGTGTGGGAGTCTTAGATGTGTGGTGAGGAGTACCATTCAGAAGAGGTGTGAACCACAGCCACACAAAGCAGCTGCTCAGTAAATGCTGCAAAGTCCTATATATCTTGTTGGAGTTCTTCTTTGGTACTGTGGAGAACAATGGGATGGGGTTTTTTAATAGCATTTAAGGAGCCAGTTCTGTAAAATTGCTGAACAAAAAAAGCACATCTGCTTGAATTGTCTTAATGTAGCCTTAACACTGAAAATTTATTGTATTTGACTTCTTGCACCTGCAGAAAGCATTTCCATATGCTGGAAGAACTGATGTAGAACTAAACAGTGTAAGATGTAAATCCTTGTCTTGCCTTGAAAGTGATTTCAGGTGGAAAATGAAACATTTTCTGATATATAATAGTTCGTATCTTCTAGATTTTTTTTTTTTTTTTACCTGTAACCTACTTTTTTTCTTCAGATCTTTTGACTATTTGTGATTTCTGTGGGGCCCTGGGGAAACAGTGCGTTCCCCAAATCACTGAGCTCTTTACTGATAACTTTGATGAGGGGTCAGGCATGAAATGTTTGTCCTGTCGGCTTGAAGAGGCATTACTTCTAAGCAATTGTGACTTTGTTTCTTGCAATTGAGTAAGACGGAAATGTGTGCGAACCAAAATCTAGTAATTGTGTGAGCAAAGGAATGAAGTAGGTCTAGGAATCACAGAAATCACAGAGTTGTAGGGGTTGGAAGGGACCTCTAGAGATCATCTAGTCCAACCCCCCTACCAAAGCAGGCTCCCTAGACAGACAGGCTTAAAAGGGATAAAATGGTTTTCTTGATCCCCACTGTTCAGCTCTTTCTTAGCCAGTGCTACTTTGCTGCAGCTTTTCCCACATAATCTCAGGTCTTCAAGATTTAGTTGTGAAAGACACTCTTCTGGAGCCTGTTGTAAGGAAACAGAAATCTGATTTCACTGTTCCCCTTTTGGTCGTTTGCTGCTGCAAATACCCGGTTCTCTTGCTGCCTATAAGCATGTTACCAATGAATTCATTGTCCTGAGCCACAACAAAAGCTACTTGGAGCAATATTTCAATGCAAATTTGGCATGGAGATAATAGCATAGAGGATTTATGTTAGCTGCCCTAACAGATTCAGGCTGTGGGTAGCTTGCCGAAATGGTGGCATAGTTGGAAGGCAGGTGACTTGTTGAGAAGGCTGTGTGCTGCAACCACAGCCCTTCAGGGTGACTGCTGTACCTCTATGGTAAGTTAAGCACACACTTTGTCTAGTGAGATTTGAGATTTGATCCTGGGTCACTTCCTTTTAAACTTACTTTGCATCGAGGCGGTGTGGTAATGTTTAGACAAGGAGGAGCTGGGTCGGCCCCCATCAGCCCTGGAGAATGGCTGCGGATGGCATCAAAGCGTGTTTTCCAGTTGTCTTCCTCCTTATCTAGGGAAATCAGAATGGTTGTTAGAGATCGTTTCCCCCTTTCCCATTGATGTTTTTTTTTTTTTAAGTCAGGATTCTTGACATCTGACATTCTAAAGTCAGATGGAGGGCTCAGAGGCAGTGAGGCGTTGTGGGGCTGCAGGAAGGAAGATCCTTGTCGCTGGGGTGACTAGAGGCACGGGCTACTCTTGCCTGCTTGCATTTTCCTCTCCTTCCCTCACCTACCCAGGAAGACAGAAGTGCCTGCGGGGCAGGAAAGCGGTCAGACCACATGCTTGGTTTGGGGAAGTCCTGAGCCTGATGAGCTAGGCTGCTGTACACAGAGCGCTGTCTCTAAGAGACAAAGTGGGCAGGATTTTTCATTGCTGCTACCCGGTGATTTACATTTTTCACATTTCCTCCTTTGCCTGCGCATCCAGATCAAACACAGTCTTAAATCTCTCATACTTCCGACGCCTGGCTGCTCTCCTTGTAATTACTCTTCACACATGCACACCTTCCTAGAAGCCGTCCTCATCTGTTTGCATTTAGATGGAGAATGACAACTTTCGTGTTCCCTGCATAACTTCTAGTTAACGCCTTCCCTGGCGGTGCGTACCGGGCTTTGTAGGAGGCAGCAGCTTGGTTAAGTGCTTTTACTGAAGAGTATCCACACTCGTGGATGCGTGGATGGGCTGCGAGGCCTTCATCTTTTGCTCAGCAGCCCGGTGCTGCCAGCGTTGATGGTGCTGATGCAGAAAATAATTGACTAACTGTGCCATCTGTTGCGCCGCTGCCACGTGTTTTCCTCTTATCGTTTGTTTCTGCTCAAACTGTGTATGTGCTGTGAAACAGTGTCTGATGGTGTGAAAAGGAGCTTAACAATATCCAGCCAGCCACAACGTGACGGCATTAGCATAGAGGAGGGGAAGGAAAGGTTGGGATGAGGCACTTTGCACGCTGTTCAGTGTGAATTTAATGCCTGTCTTTGATCTGAGTGTCTCCGCCTCGTGGAGCGAGCTCCTGGGCCATGCGTGGTAGTGTTCTGTGCCATGCCTTTATCCGCATTTCTTTCCAAGTTAAACAAGAACGTGTCCCTTGCTCGGGAAGTGAGAGAGAGAAGTGAGACAGGCTGTCTCAGTGACAAAATGACTTGAATAAATTCATGTTTTCCCGCAGTTGTACTAAAAGGAAACGTTCCCTCTTAATGTTTTGGAGGAAGAGGTTCTGCATGTTCAGAGGGCAGCAAGCGTGTTTGTGTTTGCTTTTAGCCTTTCCCCACCCCCTTCCCTGCTGGAGTCATTCCTTTCAGGGCCAGTAGCAGATCCAGTTACAATTAAAGCAAATACACATTTTTATTTTCGTTCTGTTTTCATGCAGAGAGCACCCAGGACAGGAAGAGAGGCAGCTCTCTGTACACAGCAAGCTATTTTCTGAAAGCACTGTCATGGGTCATATAGTCACACGTCAGCATTTGAACCTGCGTTCAAGACAGTGATGGCTCTGAGAACAGCTTGGGAGCACGCTGACATCTTCGTGGCTTGTGTTACAGACCATGGTTCTGCTGTCAGACAGAGACCTCTGCATCTAGCAGTAGGGGCAGCACACAGCTGCAGAGCATTTGGCCGTTTCTGCCCGGAGCAAAGCATGATTTGGGGGTTGGGTTGTTGTTTTAAGTTTGTTTTCTGTGGTGAGGAGGGGAGATCTGTATGTATATGCTTGCTTGTTGTGAAGCTCAGAACTCCAAAGGCGAATTGATCCACCAGCTGTTGGAAAGCGAGGATGGGGGCTGGAGGAGGTTCCTTGACAGGCACACAGAGCTGCGGAGCTGATGGATGGATGTCAGCTGGGAGTTACTGCCGTGACATGGAGCAGCCAGGGGAAACAGAGCAGGACTGACACTGCTCGGAGCCCTGACTTGGAAGCCCCGTGCTTACTAGCCCTGCAGCAGTGGCACATCCCTCTGTTTTCAGAGCCACAGGAGCAGACATCGTGGTGAATCACCTCATCCTTCCCTCCTGCGTCCCTCCTCCTCTGCTCTTCACACAGTTTGTAGAAGGAATTTATTGCTGGGAAGCGAGCTGGGGGTCAAGGAAGGTTCAGGGGAAGAAAAGGTCTTAAGAGCGCTTGCTGCTGCTGCATGAGGCAACACACAGAATGTGCTGCACTCTGTCGGGATGCAGATAGGGACGAGTTGTGTTTTGGTAAATATTATGGCTGCAAAAGATGCAATTTACAAGTATGTTGGTTTTTCCTTTTGTTTGAATGTAATCAGGAGCTCGGAGGAAAACAGCTTGATTGTTCTGAATCTGGATGCTTGCCAACCCAGAAATAGAAGGGTATCCATAATCCACAGGGGTCACAGCACAGTGCTTGGGTAGAAAACATTTTGCAAGGTCATGCTATGTGCCTTGGATTTTTTTTTTTTTCGTAATTGCTGCTGTTAAACTGCTTGTATGCTTCTGCTCTAAGCTGAGAACTTGTGAGGTACTTACGACAGGGCACGATGAAAAGGACAAACTGTGCTATCTTCCTGGGAGGACAAACAGAAAAAGCCCTCGGGGTTCTACCTGTTGTTTTCAGCATCTCAACTGATGTTCCTCTGCATCCTTTCCCATCAGTTTCTGCTCCTATATGTATGTGTACACACTTTTATCTTAATAGGTGTACTGTTATTGCTGGGAGAGCTTGTGGTGAAGAGGATGAAACACACCTGTGGTACAAGTAGTGATGTGCTGCTAATGCTTTCACTTGCATTTAACGTTCAGGATCTCAAACTCAAAATGACTGAGTTTTTCAGGTTTGTTGCTTTTTTTTTTCCTTTTTTTTTTTTTTTTTGGTAAAGCACTGGAGCTGAGCCCTGTGAGCTGATGTGCAGCATCCAAGTGGAGGATGCTTTGCTTGCACATACCCAAGGTCAGTTCTGTTTTGCATAGCTGAAGAATGCTCACCCGTTGCCTCACACGAGGTCCCTTGAAGCTGATAAGAATATTTTTACCTTTTTCAGTGGGTTTGGCTCACCCTTCTGCTCTGCAATTTGGAACAGAATTTGGTCGGAATTTCCACTTGTTTGCTTTGCAGCACAACCCAGCTGTGAAGTGATTCAGAATCTCAGCGATCTGCCAGCCAGGGAAATACACATGCACTGGTACCAGTGTTCAGGGATTATCACTCTTTTTTCTCTTGATTTGCTGTTGGTAATGGTGTGATCTTTTGTTCTTTCATCTCAGGTTTTCAAGTACTGCAGCAGGTATCTCACCGAACAATAAAGCAGATGGTAAAGAGGTGTTTTGTGCTCAAGTAGTGACCTTAGAGGCTTTTAAAGGTAACTGAGTCTGTTATGGTTGGGAGTGGGCCTGTTGGGAGGAGAGGAATCACCCTTTTAGTCATGAAAGCACTCCCCAAGAGGCATTCGTTTGACTTTGTGGCTCTTCTGTCTTCCTGCCCAGCCAAAAGAGGTGGGCAATCTCTCACCTGGGGAGGTGAAACAAGATTTAGCACCTGCTGCTGCTTTTGTCCTTGCGTATTGTTTAGATGCATATTTTAAACCGCTCTCTCTCAGCGCAGAACTCTGCCAGCTCAGCTCAGGCAGTCTGCAGGAGGCCTGAATCTGAGGTGCAGCATCAGCAAAATGTGCTTGGGGAAAGCTAGTACAGTCTCTGTGTGTCCTCTTCCCCAGCCAACACTGTCAGCAGTTCAGTAAGTACTGGGAGAAAACAAACAAAACCAAGCATGTGTTTGACAGAGTGCTCGATACTTGTGAACCAAGACAGAAATAACCACAGGGCAACCTGAGTCAAAATCAGGAGACGTGAAGAGAGGGAAGGAGCTTCTCTCACATTGCAAAAAGCATATACTGTATACATTTGCTGATTTCCTCTGTGTGCTGCCTGTGGAATGATGAAAGCAATGGCTGAGAGCTGCCAGAGGAAAGCTTGGTTGAGAGAACAGCTGGTGTTGAAGGAGGTGGTGAAGAAACCTAGTTTAAAAAGCCTATTGCAGCCTGAGATGGGATTATGTCCAAAAGGTGCCTCTGCTGCTTTCCCTGGGAAGTGTGCGTGTGATGAAACAAAACCCCATGGCACGTGGCCAGAATGAGCAAATGTACATTGTGTGCAAACTCTTCCAGGTCTGATTGTGGCAGCAAATCTCTGCTTGGATCACCAAGAGGAGGAGTTCATTGTAACTGTTATTTCTTGTCGCTGGTGTGGCTGGGATGGGGAGGGACTCGGGGAACCACAGGAAGCCAGCTCTGCTTGCATGTTCTTGTTGCGGAGCTGAACACTGTTGGTAGGGCTCCATCGCACGGTGCTGGCTTCCATGGACAAAAGTTAGGGCAGTCAAGGTGCTGCTGAATCCAAAGAGAGCTCTTCTTCCAGGAGAGCCATGCAACCTATAGGGGAAGCCAGTGAATGTGGGGCAAGGTGTCTGACCTCCCCATTACGTTGCCTTCTGCAGCCATGAGGGAAGTGAGCAGGGGGCTGGGGGGAAAGAGGAACTGCTCTAGGTGAAGTCCCACTCATGTAACAAATGTGCTCTGCAGTTGGTGTCCGTGTCCCAAAACGTGGCTGTAATCTCACCATGTGTATGGGGCGAGTTTGAGGTCCACTTTGTGCTAACAGACAATGTCTTAGCTGTGAGGTCATCTTCTGGGGCTTCTCCATGTTTGCTCTAAAGGGAATTTCTGTAAGTTTATGTCAAGAATATTTACAGAATCCTTCTCTACTTCCTGGAATGCTTGGAAGGTGATGCTTCATTCAGTAAAAATGTTCCAGATAACTCAGACAGAAACATTTAGAAAATGTTGTCAACATGAAATGCATTCATTTAAGAGATCATTTACTCTCAATTTCAAGTAGTGGATGTAGCCACAATTCCGTCTAACTCCCCTTATCACTCTTCCTAATATGTTGTCTTCTGCGGTTGATGTGCTTCACGTGTGCCAGTGCTCACAAGGCAACTGTGCAACAAACTAATGATAGATATGACATTTTTTACTTGCAAGATGCCATCAGATGCACAGAGGGAATGTTTCTCTTGCATATTGCTTTTAGCAGATGGGTTGTATGTTTACCGAACCAGTGATGTGTGATTCCTTTTTGTTTTTTAACTTGCATTGTTTTCAGAAGTGAGGTACATAGTACTTACTGGAAGCTTCAGGTTTTGCTGCATTTGGAAATAATCCAGCACTAGCAGAGTTGGAAACTATTTTTTTTAATGTGCATAGTTTAAGCCCTGAATAACTTTATCTGTCTCAGTAGCATAAGTAGCTCCTTGCTGCAGTGCCATTTATGGAAACTTGCCGCTCGGCAGCATCATTTCCAGAGCAATCTTGGAGTCTGGAAAACCACACTGCAGCAGTCAGACCTGTTCTCTAGGGACAACTGAATGCTGAGTAGTTGACAGTGTGTGATGGCTGAGGAACCATCACCATGGGTAAGATGTGATGGTTCCTTGCCAGACTTCAGACACTTCAGAAGTCAAACTAAGAATAACTCGGGAGCTGCCTGCATGCAGGAGGCAGCACGGTGGTGAAGGATAAGAGAAATGCCTGTGTCTGCATACTTCGCCAACGTGCTTTTTCTTCCCAGGTGTCTGTAAATGTTTGAGCAGTGGATACCCTAATTTTGCAGTGGTGCCTCACAGCGGATCTTCAGCTTACAATGTCTGGTTTTCCATGCAGTCTTCCTGCTGTGTGTGTGAGACAGTTTTATTGCTGTTTTGATGTAAGGCTGGTGAATTGAGGGGGGTGTCTTGGTGGTTCAGGATGAATGGAGTGCTCCTGCATTGGGGTCTTCCAGATTCCTGAGATCTTCTCTTTAAACATGGCTATGTGATGGCTTTAGATGCAACTACATGGTTTCTCAAGCAAGCAGTGAGTACCCAAGTGCAAGTTTTCAAACCAGCTTCTAAAGTCAGCGAAGTTCCAGCTCTGAAACTGATATTTCTCCCAAGTGAAAAATGGAAATAACCAACCTTTGCATTTCAGGATGCTGTGCTGGATGTAGTTGTCTGAAAACAAAGGGTTCTGCACAAAGCAGATAACCTGCTAATAATGCTGCTGTGAAACATTAAGCACTCTTTCTTTCTCTCTTTCCTAAAGCTTGTACAATGAGGACAGAAACTTGCTGCGAATTCAGGAGAGACAGAGGCGGAATCAGGAGGCTCTGCAGGAGAAAGACAAGTTCCCTGAGAACACGCCACTCTTTCCTGAGCCGTACAAGGTAGTGGTGGGGGGCTGCATGGTGGTCCCATCTGCTTAACTGGGGATGGTAGTGTGTGCACTTAAAATTCCACAGATAACGTGCAGTGTGGACTTTGGGTTGGGCAGGTTCTTTTGGGGGCCTCCTGAAGTCTGGGAGTTGGTGGGAGAGCTCTCACAAGTGGCTTGGCTGCACATCTGAGTGCCACTGTAGTTGAAAACAGTTGTGCCTTCAGCATCCGCTCTAGGGAGTAATACTGATAAGAGCAGCCCGATTTGCTTTGCAGAGACTGCCTGCAGAAACAAGATGACCTTGATAGCTTAACTCATGGTGATTAAAGTAAGACCTCAGAGGGTCTCTCTTCTTGAGCTGGATCTGTGAGATTGGGTTTTGTTTTGGTTTTTTTTCTGTGCTTCTCAGATTTCCCACTCTGTTCTTCTGTTTCAGACTAATAAAGAGGATGAGTTGTCAAGCCGTATTCAGAACATGTTGGGCAATTATGATGACTTGCAGGATCTTATTAATGACAGATGCCATCAGAATCTCCTAGGGATACTGGAGGGCATCGTTCCTCAGATCCCACAGAGAAAGCCCGATCACTCATCCTTCCCTGAAAAGACCAGCCGTACATTACTGTCTTCATTCCACCATGCAACCCGCTATCCACCCATGGGACCTCCGGTCATCGCTCCTCCCCGTCCAGGCCACTACGCTTCCCACCAAAAGGCACAACCAGGAACAGGACCAGCTCCAGGCTGGCACACCAAGAGTCACAGCTCGTCCAGCAGCTGGAGCCAAGGTCAGGAACACAAGTGTGGCAGACCGGACAGCCATGCTGGTTCTTACCATAACAGAACTGACAGGCATCCTGCTGGTGGAGGTCGTGCTCCTGAACCTCAGGCCACCCTTTTGGAGCTTTCCCCGTTGCTGCCATCTTTGTCTTCTCCAGTGGCACCCCTGTCACCTCTACATTCCATCCAGCACACTAATTCCAGGTCACAGAGCAGCAGCAAAGGTCGGGGGCCGACCTACACCCAATCACCTCAGGACCGAGCGGCAGGTTCACGGGAGAGTAAAAGTCAGGACAACTCAACCGCTGTCTTGGCTGGCACCACTCAGCCTTCCTCTCAAACCTTTCCCCCACCTTTGCCATCAAAAACCAGTGCAATGCAGCAGAAACCAACTGCCTACGTCAGACCAATGGATGGCCAAGAGCAGGCTCCAGTGGAGTCACCGGATCTCAAGCCTCTCCTGGAGGAGTACCATGGTGAACCGTATGAAAGCATCTCAGATTTGAAGGCAAACACCAAGGCCAGATTAACCAAATTGAAAATCTCTTCTGAGCCCACTGAGGTGAGTGTGATTGTCAGAGGGCTTTGTTGCTGTCAAGGTTCAGCTGCAGGAAAAGCAGGGCATTGCAGAACAGAGGCTGCCAGAGCACTGATGACTGTGCATGTTATCATGCTTAGAAGGTGCATTTTGAAGTAGAATTCTGCTTGGTTTTCTCCTGGATGGGACAAGGAGGAGAGATACCTCCTTTCCTTGCATGACAGGTTTTATGAAACAGCATTGTTAAGCATGTTTGGGGAGCTTAACTATGTTTATCTGTGTCCTACAGCACGTGGATCTCCCAGTGCTGGTTTCTGAGATGATTGGATGAGGAGACCTGTGGAGACACTTTTAGAATTGCATTTTGCCTTTCCAGTAAAAAGGGATAGGGTGGATGCAGTCTGCTTTTCCTGGTAAAGGATGTTGGGAGATCAGCTGCAAATAGCCGTAGGCTATTTCTTGTGGAAGAACAGGAAGCTGGTAATGTAACATTGTGAAGAAGTTGTGAAAATAGTTTCATGCTGAGAGACAGTATTTGCTTCAGTGTTGATGTGACACAGTGTATCATAACTCAGAGAGGGAAGAGCAGCACGGTCTGAAGTTCATTGTTTGCTTGACCAGATGTTTTACTCCTTGGGGGGTAGTAAAGCAGTGTGGAGTCTTTGGCATTACCCATTCCTCATTACCCAAAAGTTTAAAAGCAGAAATGTGCTTTATAACTGTACTCTTAAAAGTTGTTTTTTTTGTTGTTGTTGTTGTTTGTGTGTGTGTGTTTATTTTTGTCTTTTGAGGGAAAAAAAAATGCTTATTTGTCAGAAGGGAGACTTCCTTGTTCTCTCTCAGCTCTCTTGGCTCTGTTTTTACATCCATTTTGTCTTTTTTCATATCTGCGTGATCTTTGTGTTATCTTCTGAGCTGAGATAGGGCAGTGGTGGTGATGATGCTGTGCTGAACAACACTTCTTTCCACTCACTTTCTATTAAGAGCATACCTCTGAAGCTGTGTGTGTCAGAAATCCTACACCCTACTGGGGCGGGGGTGCTATTGGTCTGTGGCCTAAGAAGAACACCATAGAATGGGAACTGAAACTAATGCAGGAAATGATTCTGTGCTAAACAAAACCTTAACTCTAATGTCATTTACGTGGTTGAGTACCTGCATAATATCTGTGCTGGATGTGTGGTGTGAGATGGGTGGGAGGGTGGGCTGTTTGCTTTTAGGAAACAGCTTCATCCGTGTGATCTCCCTTGACATCGTTTAGGAAAGCCATGTCTTCTAGATTGTGTTTTGTGGTTAATTGAATTTCAAAGGTATCTATCACCTGCAGCTGTGAATTCACTGTGTGCAGCTCCTGCTCCTGGCAGTTCAGCCTTCCTGTCTGAGCAGAGGAGCAGATCCACTGCAGAGCAGGTGAATCCACAGCAGATAACAGCAGTGACTTACTTTGCATTCACACACAGAGACTCAACAGTATTTCCCCACATCTGAACTTCACGTTCAGACTTTATCCCCTTCCTATTACTTCCATTTACAAAGACAGTGATGTCTTAAAGGAAATAGGCTTGATGGCAGGGCCAGGAGTCAGCAAGGCTGCTTTGAGAGACAGTGTTGATGAATCTCCAAGTATTATTAAGGGCATAGACTCTAAACAATTGTGCATCACTTGGTGCTCGGGGAAGACTGGTCTTTTTTTCCTGACAGTTTTATTAATGTTAGTAGGTAACTCCTTTTGTCCCTTATAATGAGACATCATGAGGTGATTCACCTACAAAGGGAAGTAAATTGAGAAGCAACTCATTTAACAAATGAGTTTGGTTTATCAATGAGATTGATTTATCTCCCTTTTTTTTTTATTTTTTGTTTTTTNATTAAGAGCATACCTCTGAAGCTGTGTGTGTCAGAAATCCTACACCCTACTGGGGCGGGGGTGCTATTGGTCTGTGGCCTAAGAAGAACACCATAGAATGGGAACTGAAACTAATGCAGGAAATGATTCTGTGCTAAACAAAACCTTAACTCTAATGTCATTTACGTGGTTGAGTACCTGCATAATATCTGTGCTGGATGTGTGGTGTGAGATGGGTGGGAGNAGTGTTGATGAATCTCCAAGTATTATTAAGGGCATAGACTCTAAACAATTGTGCATCACTTGGTGCTCGGGGAAGACTGGTCTTTTTTTCCTGACAGTTTTATTAATGTTAGTAGGTAACTCCTTTTGTCCCTTATAATGAGACATCATGAGGTGATTCACCTACAAAGGGAAGTAAATTGAGAAGCAACTCATTTAACAAATGAGTTTGGTTTATCAATGAGATTGATTTATCTCCCTTTTTTTTTTATTTTTTGTTTTTTGTTTGCATTTGTTTGTTTGTTGTTTTGTACCACAAAGCTTAAGTGTTTCCCCACTACCCACTTCATGGTCAGAGGTGTTGTATGGGATTTGAGAAGGGCTTCCTTGCTTCACAAACATTGTATTAATTTGGCTTTTAGTTGATGCATGACTGCAAAACAGCAAGTCAAACATGAATGACTGTCGGTACTCCTGGATTCTCACCTTGAGGTCCTGGGAGCAAGGAATGCTCCTGTTAGGCAGTAAAATGCATACCCTGCAGTTGTGGTTGTGATTAAAATCTCCAAACCTCCATCTGTACAGTGTGCACTAATGCACACCATTTTCAGAAGGTGGGTGAATACATTCAGATGCAGTGCTGGTTTCAAAATGAAATGAAGTCCGTCCTCAAAGTGCAGTGTTACTAGTATGCTCTTGGAGCACAAAGCAATACTCTGGGAAAGCAGTGAGGTTGATAAGCTGCTCATTAAAGCTCCAGCTGTCCCATAGAAAGCGGAGAAGTGTATATATGACACAAAAATAACGTGAAGACAACTTCACTTTCCACATCTCTCCTGGGCGCTTGGCCAGGATCCCTTAACCACAGGGCAGCAGCATTGTGTGGACTGGGACATGTGCTCAGTCTCTCCTGGTTAAAGCACATTGTCAAATAGGAAGTGTTAGCACTTGCTGGGAACCTGGAGTGTCTTGAGCAGCATGGCTCCTTCAGTTTCCCTGTTCATAACCCTTACGTTGGCACAACTCAAAAAGGGATTAGAACTCTAATATTATGGGCTGTGTGCCCATATCCTGCCTCGGAAGGATTATTTTTGGCTCCTACAGACGAGCCCCATCTTCTGCTTGAAAAGATTAACCGTTGCTGTCATTGCTTGCACCTTGGCAGACAGATATCAGCTGCTTGATTGGAACTTCAGGAAGCAACGATTCAGTGAAGGGAGCAGATGGTGTTAGAACTATCTATTAAATAACTAGTGAGAGAATGGAAATAGCCATGGCTAACTGTGGCCATGCGCTGCAGCCGCGTTAGCTGCCATGTTTTGCCAGGCAGCTTGTTAGGGCAGAAGGCCTGCAAGGGGAAATGAGCTGCTGGGGCATAGGAACTGCAGTGGTGGCTGTATATCAGCATCTCAGAGAGGGAATTGCTGTGGGGAAAAGCAAGAAGTGAAAGTACAGCTTGGATTCCTTGTATGGAGGTGTGCAGCTTATAACGAGAGGTGCTCTTTGCTGCTTGTGAGAGCATCACTGCTCGATGTTCTAAGCAGTAATGTGGAAAAGGGTGATCTGGGAAGGCTGAGAGCTTGTGTCAGCCAGGTCCTCCAGCTAGGTGGCTTCACAGCGAACCAGAGGTGACTTCAATTTCTGATTTATTGAAGAATTGCATCAGTAGCCATGCCGCTACAAGCATCCCTTATGAACCAGGGGGAGTTTGCTCTCAGGTGTGACACAAACAATTTGCCAGTCTTGGTTAGAAGGAATGGAAGTTTGGTGTCACCACTGCCTTGTGCTGGGCACCATGAACCCCGTGGTCCTTGAGGGTGTGGTCCACATCTTTGGAAGAGGGGACCATGGGACTCCACTTGCTGCTGTGATCCCACGCTTCCTTCGCAGCCCTCTGTGGCTCTCTGAGATGAAAACAGGTACTGCTTTTTCTGATCTCACGTGAGTTGTGTATCTTTCTTCTCCTGGCGTGGTTGAGCATCTGCAGCAGTACTGCTGATCCATCAGAGGCACTGATCCTAACCAGCACTCCCCAGGCAGCTGCAAGCACTTCAAGTCTGACATTGGATGCAGGGTCGTGGGCAGCTTCTGTGCTTCAGGTGTGGTAAGAGGTGGAATCCCTTGTTTTCTCTCACCTGGTGCAGGCACAGTATCTTAGGAGGAATCAAACCCAATCCCAGTGGACAGAGGCGAATTACACGGCAGTGTTATTTTGTTTCTTTTGTGTTGGTTTTTTTTTTTTTTTTCAACCAAGCCAAAGCCTGCAGATAGAATAATGTAAACAGAAAAAGCGACTGGTTGCACTTGATTTAATAGGTGAGTCCCACTGGAGGCAAAAGACATTTTTCCCTTGTGTGCCTCCTCTTTGGAAGAAGTGATGTGTTTGACCCAGGCTGGAAAGAAACCAGCAGCACCACGCCAAGGCAGCTGCGGCAGCGCATGCAGACGCCTTCTGCCAACCCCATGTGGATTTCCAAACCCTCCGCACCATTTCTTGCACTGGTGCAGAGTACCAAAGGGACAGAAGTTGCCAGTTTGAATCGTTCAGGGGGAAGGCAAATATTGCTAAGCAACCACGCACTTGAGAGAGCGTTTTTCGGAGAGGAGTCAAGGGAGCTGTACCTGGGAGCATCACCACGCTCGCGGCTCAGTGCGAGGGAAGAGATTAGAAGTTCTTTCCTGGCAGGGCCACCACCAGCACAAAAGAAGCTGTAACCTCCTGACACCACTCAGGGCTGACGGGGGGATGTGTGAAAACAGGAAATCTCCCTTGCCATGTAGGAAGGCAGTGAGCAATGCTGACAGAGGTAAGTGCTGAGCTGGAGGCTACGGCAACCTCATTTCTAGCTGGGGACTGGGGCTAGGACCGCGGGCATCCCACCTACACCCTGAGGGGCTGGCAGCTCAGAGAGCTCACCATGAGGTGAGGGAGGTAGGCCATGTAGTGTTCTACGTGGGATCAAGAGACCAGGGGCAGGCAGGGGTCAGCCTGCTGTCCTCACTGCTGTTGGAGAGAGAGAATCGGCCTGCTTCGAGCCCCTGAAGTACTTTGATGGCAATCCTCTGATATCTTATTCAAGAGATGCGTTTTCTTCCAGATTCCTTTTCCTTAATACTCCTTTAACACTGCCCTGAACAACTTTCTGGTTTTGCTCTGATTCCTAATGCTGTAGAAGTGGAGGGAGGTGTTTATCACTCTTCACATTTTATTTCTCATTGTGGACTCAGGTGAAGGGCATTCTGTAGCTCAGGGATGTTCTCCAGTGTCAGCACAGTGATGCATGCTCTAGCAGCCTGCTGATAGTGCTCTTACCTCCTGGCACTATAGCAGTTCCTGTGCCCTTGTCCTATACAGCAGCAAGAAGTGACGACACCAAAGTGTGAGTCAGCTCTCCGGTTTGTGATGAGCATGGTCAGAGCAATTAGTGACTTCAAGGGCAGCTGCTACAGCCCCATAGCATCATCCTGGTATTACCTGGTAGGGTGTGCTGCACTGTTCCGAAAGCACGACTCTACCAGTGTGTTAATTTCTGAAATCACATCCAGAAAGTAGTGGTGTTCTTGCTGTGCTGTGCCGTGCAGCATGCTGTTCTGTGCTTCAGAGTGTCAGGTCTCCCGTTTCGTTCTGACAGAGTTCTAAAGAGGTAGTTGACTGAATTATCCACAGTATCTCCCTCCTTCCCAAGCTTTTGCAGCCATTTTTCATCATCTTTATGACAAACATTTATTACTTCAGCAACAAATTAATACCTAATTGATTATTTCAACTTTTCAGGCAGTCGTTCTTCCTCTTTGGCTGCTTGAGTTTAGAATGAGTAGCAACAACATAGCAACACTTTTTCCTTATCTTGAGAGTTAAGTTTAGAAACTTAGTTTCCACACTGGCAGCATTTTATTGAGAGTTTTTCCTTGTGGCTGTAAGGCAGAAAGCTATGCCAGGCACACAGCTGTTGGCATAGGGCATGTTGGTCGGTGCGTGTGTTCAGTCACATCATGATAACAGACCCCAGGAGCAGGGCCTACGGCACCACTTTTACAGCTGGAAGTTAACAATGAACCATGTGAGCAGTGGTTTTCTAGCAGAATGTTTAAGGATGCACTGGAAGAGTGGCTGGGGAGCTTTGGGCACTGCTGGCTGCTGCTCTGAGCTATGGCATGTGTCTGATATCCAGCCCAGGGACTCTGCCTTGCATGGATGTGTGTGTGTGACTTACAATAACACGACTACTTGTAAAACGTTCTGCTCTCTCACTTCCAGAGCATCAAATCTAGAGCTGCTCCATTTGCATTTAGGTCAACCTTCACAAGCAAAAGGCTGTCCTGCTGTTCTTTTCCCACAGGCTGAGTTCCTTGGTGTGGAAGCACTTGGAAATATTTCTTAGGTTTCCCTTAAGGCTTAAAAATAGCACCTAAGCTTTCTCAGTTAAGAGTGGTCCTAACAGGTGCAGTTCTGTCCTCTTGCCTCCTCAGTGAACTCAGATGAAGATTGGAATTGACAGTCAAATAATTTCTCAAGGTGACAGCAGAGGGTTTGTGAAGGAAACGTGTGTACAAAATTACTGTTGTCATGCAAGGGAAACCACACTAGTGCTAAAATAATGTTGACATCAAAAGTCAGCCTGCTCCACGGCTGCAGCTCCTGTGTGACTTGGAAGCTGCTTCCTCCTATGAGAGCTCCAGGGGATGTGACACTGGCACTGAGTGTTCTCAGATAAACAGGAGTGGTCAGGAATGGGATGGTGAAGAGAGGAGGTCTGGGATGTCTGTGCTGTGTTCTCAAAGTGGTGCTCAGTGCCTTCATTTTGAAAGTACTTCACTTGAGTACTGCAGAGCATCCTTTGTACTCACTGCCATTGGTAATAAATATCTCAATGGACAGACATTTTTAAAAAGGATCTCGTGGAAATGGTTGGCAAGTATTCACGACCTGCAGTTAGGAAAGGAGTGGTTGCATCCTGAAGAGCCAGCTTGTTCCTCAGTCTCTGCACAGTCTTTGGTTTGGCTTGCCACGACTTAATTCGTAGCTTATAGGAAATAGTGCAAAGACTTAATCATCTCAACAACTTTTAGGTCAAATTCCTTATTTTTCCTTTTAAAAACTCCAGTAATTTTGTAGGAACTTAAAAAATAATAATAACAAAAACCCTCAGTAACAATTCCTCAGCTTGAGAAGATTGAGAGGAAAACTGTGTTTTAGCAGCCTTTCTGTACTCCTTTTACTTGCTGCTTTTCTTTGCTCCATGCTGGCAGCAGTGGTTCCCATGTGCCGTCCATTCTCCTGTGGTTTGCAGGGGTCTTTTTTCCACTGCTGCAGTTGTGCTGGCACTGCTTTCCCTTTGTGTTCTCCTGCAAAATCACACAAGCTTCCAGAGAAGGCTCTGCTGATAGCCTGGTGGATGCATTCCTGTTTTGTGATACGTGAGAGCATCCTTGGAGGATAACCCTGGTGCCTGGTACTCCACACTGCATTCGGGTGCTGAAAGCCTGTGTAGTTGTCATGCGAAAATAAATGTAAGGGTAAATGTTTGAGTCGAGGTAATCCCAGATACACATACAGACTGGGTGAAGAACTTCTTGAGAGTAGCCCCTCTGAGAAGGACTTAGGAGTCCTGGTAGATGAGAAACTTAAAGTGAGGCAGCAGTGTGTGCTTGCAACCTGGAAGGCCGATGGCATCCTGGCCCATCAGAAGGGTGGCTAACAGGGTCAGGAAGGTGGTTGTCCCTATCTACTCTGCCGTCATGAAGCCTCAGCTGGACTACTGCATCCAGGGCTGAGACCCCCAACACTGGAAAGATGTGCAGCTGTTGGAGAGGGTCGAGAGAGTAGCCACAAAGGTGATTCAAGAGTTGGAGCACCTCTCCTGTGAAGATGAGCTGAAGAAGCTGGGCTTGTTTAGTCTGTAGAAGAGAAGGCTGTGGGGAGACCTCATTATGGCCTTCCAATACTTAAAGGGAGTTTTTAAACATGATGGAAACCACTTTTAATGCATGTAGACAGTGATAGGACAAGGGGGAATGGTTTTAAACTGACAGAGGGAAGATTTAGGTTAGATATCAGTGGGAGGATTTTCATGAGAGGGTGATGAGGTGCTGGCACAGGCTGCGCAGAGTTGTGGATACTTTGTGTTTGGAGGTGATCAAGGCAAGGTTGGATGGGGCCCTGGGCAGCCTGCTCTACAACCAGATCTGGTGGTTGGCAGCTCTGCACGTGGCAGGGAGCTTGGAACCTGGTGATACTTGGGGTCCCTTCCAATCCAAGCTGTTCTATGGTTTGTTTCTGTGATTCTATGTTGTTCACAGGAGTCCAAGAGCTGGGACTCAAGGACCTGGTGCACAGTGTCTCCACTTAAAGACCACTCCAGTTTACTTTCTCAAGCTTAGGGCTTGTATTTCTTTGTTGACTGAGTGCACACATGGTTGCGTAGAAATAAGGAGGCAAGTCAGGAAATGTGGAGAATCTTAGTGGCTGGCCCCTTTGGTGGCCTCTTACTTCTTACCAGTGCTTTTTTAATGGGTTTCCATGAAGTTTTTATAATCAGTGATAAGCAAACATTTGATGAGTGCACATCTTATGTCAGTTGGTAAAAACAAACTCATTCTTCTTCCCTCTTTTTTGTTGTAGCAAACCTTGCCCAGTGATAGCCAGTGCGTTGAAGAAATTTTGAAGGTAGGTGCTCTGAAATACATCTCTGTGCTTAACTCTGTTCTTCCCACATTAAAACAGTGTGGACAAAGACCCTGCTGTTTATCACCAGAAAAAGTGAGTTTTTGGGTACACTGCAGGGAAGCAGAGCCACCAAATCCAGACACAGCTGGAGGTGCAGCACCAGGTTTCCTGCCTGCCTGTAATGTCATGCATCTTGGTGCATTCCAGGATGTGTCACCTACTGCAGCTTGATGCAGACTGGGAGATGTCACGAGGAGGACTGCTCCTGGGCAGAGCCAGGGCTGCTGATGGAGAGCTGGCTCCATGAGACCCTTGCTGGCTCCAGATGCTGATTCTGTACCCAGGTGGCTACATGGCCTCCATGCAAGCTGCTTCTCATTCTTGCACAAAAATCCCTCTAGATTGCTCTTAACCCTGCTTTTAGAGCCAAGGGTAGCAATGTGGGTTTATTTCCCTATAAATTTTCGTGCTATTTACACTATTCCTAATTGATAAGGAACCTGGAGTCGCTTCTGAGCTTTCTTAATCGTGCCTTGATGAAAAAAGGCATCTGCAAATTCCAGCCCAGTAGAGATTTTAACGCTGCAGTTGAAGTACTTGCTGCCCAAGATACAAAATGCGCTTTGCACAGACATGTTCCCCACACATTTTCTTTCAAGCCCTCAGGCAAACCGTGTGGTGCAGCTTGGACTATGCAGGTGTGCTTGCTGGGAGTGAACCCTCTCCCTGGGGTGGGTGCTCTGCCCAAAGGAGGGCTTCTCACTACACCATCTCCAGCATCCACAAGGACTTTGGGTGGAGCCATGCAATTCTCAAGCTTAACAGTTCTCCTGCATGTTTCAGAGGAAATACTGCATTCTGCTTTTCTCCATCTCTTTCCAGGAAATGACACACTCATGGCCACCTCTCTTGACAGCTATTCACACACCAAGTGCCGCAGAGCCCTCCAAATTCCCCTTTCCAGTAAAGGTAAATCAGGCTCTTTTTCCTGACCTTTTGATAGATCAGGGGGGTTTCCCAGCTCTGGCATGTGCTTCCATCTGATTTTCATTTGCCTTTCATAGGTAGAGGCTGACAGGAGAGATTCTCTTCTGTAGAAGTCTGATAAGTTAAAGCACAGTGGCTCTAGCTGTGACTGCTGTGCAGCACCATGTCTCTGTTGCAACACAAAAAAAGGTTTCATCTTTATTTTCGACAAAAATGTTTGATGCCTGCATTAAACAGAGGTATTAGGCAACTCTGCTCAAGTGTTTTATGTTTCTTCATGAAGGTGCCAGCTGCGCATTCCTGATGGCAGTAGCACATGGCAGTTTGTCCCTGCTAAACTACGTCAAAGCAGCTGAAACTCATAGGCAGCTCAAAGGCAAACTTTGGCAAGGCAGGCTTTTATAACATGCTGAAATCACTGATATGTAGCTATTAAGAGAGAGCTGCTTGTTTTATTCTCAACTTTTCACTTTGTCTTTTCTTTCCAGGAATCGCAGCATGTCACATCTTTAGCGCAGAATCACAGTGAGTAGAAATCCAAATTTCAAACAGTGATATGTATGAGCTGGCAGATAGCTTTGTGTGCTGTGTTAAACACTGGGGAGAATATCAGCTGTTCACCTTGATTAAGGAGCACAGTTTCCTGGGCTTGGCTGAGCACTAAGGAGTTTAGATAATGCTTGGGAGATTGTGTCCATTACTTACCTGGAAATTAAGGCAGCAGTTCCGCAGAGAACAAATGGTGTTCTGTTAGGAATTCTGTTAGAAAATCCCATTTGGGATGGTGAATAGTCCCACTGGCAAACGATTACACCTTGGAAGAGAGTGACTTTCTAATCTGACACCCAAAGCCCATAAGGTAAAACATGGTTCACATGGGGCAAGCAAAACCAACCGCTTCGTTTTTGATTTACAGAGCAGTATGACGCACCTTCCAAAACGTTGCCTAGTTCTCATCCAACAATATCGTAAGTAACCAGACTCAGTTCCCATGCTCTACTCTGCAGTTACTTGAAAGATTCTGTAAAGAATTAGAATTTGGCTTGCTTGATGTTTCTGAAGTTGAAAGTTTTGTCAGTTTGGTTTTTCTCAGAAAACTTCCTCGGAGTGAATTTGCAACAAATACAACTCCAACCACACAACTACTAATGTGCCGAGTGGAGGGGTTTTGCTCTGTTCATTTGTGGCTACTTAATGTCATCACATAACCGTGTGTGTTAGTGATAAAGATTGCAAGGGAAACAGAGTGAGGCTGATCCATTTCGTATAGCATCGGGAGGTTTTTGAGGGGTCAGTAAAGCGATGGAATGGAATTTGTGAAAACTTGGGGTGAAATTTTAAAGACATCCTGTGTCTAATTTTCTTCAACTGCTCAGGGAAGAGTTCCCTAAGAAGCACTGTGCTTCAGTTGTTTTAATTAAAACAAAATTAAAAAACAGCAACAACAAAAATAAAACCTTTCGTGCAGCGTTTCTGAAGTGGGGTGGATATGAAATTCCTGTATCTTTTTAATAACACTTACATATTTCTTCTCTTTATGTATTTCTTTTCCTATCGTTCTATGGTTTGCTCCTATGAGGAGAATGTTTTGTAGAGTTTGAATCTGAATTTGTAGAAGTTTGTGCACAATCACAGTTTTGCAAAGGCAGGGTAGGAGTGCCAGCTGGTGCATCTGTTGCTTCAATGCAATTATTTAAGGCAGTGGAAAAGATTTGTAATAGCAAAAAGATAACTTGGAGCTGTTCCGGTGGGTTAAAACGGTTATCTGCTAATTAGGTTAATTACAGGAATTTCTTGACAGCAGTTTTGTGCTGGCTGACTTTCAGTCCCTCGGGATTAAGCTGGCCAGATGGCAGCATTGTTGGGTCCTCAGCCCTGAATAGCAGAAACATCTCGAATACGAGGCTGAGTTGTCTGTGTGCAACCATTGAACGCCTGTGACTTTGGTGATAATACAGAGCTTGTTTGGCTTCAGGCTGCATTCAAGCTGCAGACTGCAAAGCTTAAACCAGTTTCCTTTTCAACCTTTCTTTATAATGAATAATTAAATCAGTAACAACAACTGAAGAACCTGGGATGGGCACAAGAAAATCTCTCCACCTCGAGATTTCACATTCAAGCTCTTCATGGAGGCTTTCCTGACCTGAGCAGTCAGCCAAAACAGGCCCATCCTACTGCAAACCACAGCCCTCTGAGCTAGGGAGAAGGGACCCCATCCCTCCTCGGGAGGAAGAGAACCTGCAGTTGCTGATGTCTGTTGTTAGATGCAGTGTCTGTGACATCTCAGAGCTAGTTCTCACGTACCACACACACACTTAACCTGCTTAAATTGCCTACAAGGGCAATTCAAACCACTGCAACACAGCAATTTACATCCAGAATGGAGCAAACTGAGATTTGCCCAAGGACTTACCCCATGTCTTTCCCTTGAACTACTACGGCCCTTCTTTTTTTGTCTTTGTTGCCCTCTGCACAACAGGGCTTTCTTTGCACTGCAAAAACCACGTGACCGTCTGAAAGCTCAGCTGCCCAGCATCGCTCGTGTTACCCGGCGTAGCAGGCTGAACAGAAATGGTGCTTGTGCCTCTTAATTAGACACTGAAATCCCTGTGCATCTGTGTACCCAAATTAAGCATTCAGCTCCCTGAGGGTCCTGGGTTCCCAGATGGCTTTCATTGTTGGATGCAGCCCCTGCTCTCGCAGCTGCCTGTGCTGGAATGAGGAGCTGCCAGCCCTGCGTGGTGGTCGGTGAGGAGGGAGCAGCCCCTGCTTCAGTGGAGCTGTTTGGCGAAGCCATGCTGGTTTCAGCACCATTTGTCTGGCTAAATTTAAATACATTTGCAGGGAGGTTGGTGGTGTGCACATAAGCTGCTGGTCCTGCGAGCGAAAACTTGACATCTTTCAAGTGCTGAACTAATTAAAGCATTACGATTATTAGAGCAGATATATTTTCTTTAACCAGGCTGTTTGACAATATGTTGAAACCTTGTTTTGGGGAAACTAGCTTTGTCTATGCATGCAGAAGTATGATTCATTTAAAGTTGCAGTGTTCCTCCTTGATCCTAAATTGAACTTCAGTGGTTACAGCATTCCTCCTTGATCCTGAATTGAACTTGCACTCTCCATTTAACTTAGCAGCAGCTCAGGGAAAAAGGCAGATGTAAAAGACTACTGACCTGATGGTTCCTTGAGTTATCTCTCACCTCTAGAGCAAGTGCATCTGCAGTCTAGAACACTTGAAGTGAAGCAACCCAAAAGCCAGAAAGCCACTTTCAGGATGCAGGGAGTTGTTTTCCACCTTGGTGTTTTTTATTGCTTCCCTACAGAGTTTACTACAAGAAGAGGCTCCAGGTGGTGTCCACAGGGGAGGTGTGTGCAGAAATGAGGCACTGGAGGCTGGGAGCTGAAGGAGGATAGCCCCGAGGGAAGGCAGAGTCAAAATGCCTGAGCAAAGAAGGCGTGTAGCTCTGTGAGGGTGTCAGCAGGCAGAGCCCTCACGGCACAAAGAGCCTTTTCTGTATGGGTTAGAAGTAATGAGGCTGTGAGTAGCTCCAGTCCTGGGCGCAGGAAACCTCAGGTGTTTCTTTGTGCTGCCCTGCTCAGTGCATCCCAACCTCAACCTGACTCAGATGGGTGTCACACAGAAACAGAGCCTTCTGAGACAGGTGACTGTAGCAGCTGCATGGATGTGTTTCAACAACAGAGCTATGAACTGGAAAAATAACTACAGCAGCAACGCTTGGCACTGTAATGTCTGTAGTTGGTCTGTTGTTCCAGGGGAGTGGGGGACAGAAGGATGCAATTTCTTCATTACGATTTGGATACCCAGACATTTGACTTTGAGCCCACTCTTGAGTTTTGAGAGTCTTATAACTTGAAAATAAAGTGAATCAGAGTTGTTGTGTCATCAGAATCAGCAGTTGGTGTCCAGCACTGCCAGGCCTGTCATCTTTGGAAGGAAACAGTGCCAAAGCATACATCCTGCCAAAATAAGAATGCACCCTAAGCTAGCAAGGTTCTATGGAATTCGAAGATGTGAATAAAAAGATAAGAAGGATTAAATGAAGACTTATTTATGAACAGGAAAGCATCCCCATTTTCTCATCTTCCAAACCAAGAACTTGGAAGTATAATACTTAAAAGGGAGACAGCCCTTCACTTGAATCTCATCAAGGAAAAAAAAAAAAAAGAAGAAAAATAAATGTAACTTGGCAGCATTGCTAGTAAGAGACAGAATTGGTGAAGACCTTCAGTTTAATGGTGCAAGCAAATGAGATGGCAGTGATGCGGGAAGATGGGAGCATGTAATTTGGTAATGGAGCCTGTCTCTGTATTAGGGTGTTGTTTTCCAAAGAGACTGAAGATATGGGGTGTTTTCATTAGTGGATATTCAGTTCCAGGTCACCCAGGTCCAAGCATGAAGGAGTCAAGGACTTGTCTTCTTTTCTAGAAGGAGTGGACAGGGCCACAGGCGTGTTAGGAACTGATGTGCTGTAGCTGCTGGTATGTGGCTGTATAGAGGTGTGGAGTTTCCTGTAGGATTTCATCATCCCACTTGCTCCAGCTGGGCTGGATGTGCCCTAGATAGTGGGTGCTTTTCCTTCTCTGTGAGCAGGAATGTTTGCAAGTAGCAGGAAATAACAAATTGCCATGCTGTGGCTTTATGTACAGGGGTTGGATTCCCTCCTGAAGTGCTGGAAGCAGAGGAATTGTTACTGGTCCTGCAAGGAACCAAAAGCAGTCAACAACATAACAAGAATAATTGCTGGAGTCTGTTCCCTCTTTGTTCTTTATGTGTAATTCCCATTGGTTCTGCTATTAATGATGTAGCTTTTTGTTTGAAGGAAAGATGCAGCCTTTGCTTTGAATTATGGTGCTTGAATCTGCTGCTTGGGAAAGTTCCGAGGGAATGCCAGAGTTCCCCTTCCACCCAACCACTGACTGGTGAAATTGGAAGCAGAGGTTACCACATGCAGCCTTAGGACTCAGTTGTGCATTTGGAAACACTCGCAGCATCCCGCTCTCTCCTCTAGCAGCAGTAGACCAGAGTTCACCTGCCCCTTGCTGTACCAGAAGTGGGCTTCTTCAGCAGCTGTCTATGTGTGATGCCCACCCTGTGGTGCAAAGCATCCTGAGGTTGGGTGTCACGTTGTCATTCCTTCTGGTACCTGTAGGATTAGCAGCTCGAGCATACCGAAAGTTAAATAGGATTTGGGGGATCTGTTTGTCTAGGGAAGTGTAAATGAAGTCTTCTCTCGGGGTCTGCTGCTTAAAAACGTGTCTGCCCTGGCTGATGTGTTTCTTCTGGTTGTCTTTCAGAGTGCTCCAGGAGGACCTGCAGCTCAGTGATAGTGAAGAGAGTGGTGACGACCAAGTCAGTTTTAGATGTTTTATCCCCTCTGCACACAGACATCCCATAAAATCATCGCAGCTTGTCGCGTTGCTCTGAGCTCCTAAAGCTAACCTTTCCTTCCCCTCTCCCGTTTGTTTTTTAACAAAACAGGTTGTTGAACCGCCACCTTCTTCACTTGATCCTCCAAGGTACATGTTTGTTCCCAAACTGCTAGCTAGACCAAATCACTTGGAGGAGGGGGAAGAACCTTGCTTTTTTGTACACGGGGTGTGTGGGAATGGGTTCCTTCTTCTGTTCTAAATACAAATTCTGCTTTATAGCTGCCTGAAGCTGCTGTTCAGCTTTGGTTTCAGTTGTGTGGGGCTTTACAGAAAGTTTTAATTAGAACTAAATATTCCAGGTGAACTGGATTTTGCTTTTGAACCAGAACTGTTCTCCCTTTGCCCTGAGTGAGACTTGAAAGTTGTATTATTTCCAGAGGCTTTTTATTCTGATGTTTTATCTGTGGATACGGCTGTGTTTTCCTTTGGCCTTCTCACCTTTCCTCCCAGTGCCAAAGTAAGGGGTTTAAGTTTTATTTCTGGGTACGGCCATATCAATATAATAAGTAACCTTCACGAGTGCTGCTTTCTAATTTTGTCTCCTGGTGGCCTTGCAGTGCCCTGCAGTCCCAGCCCGAGAGCGTGGCATCAGCACATTCCGGCAGCACAGAGTCAGGGAGCAGCAGTGACTCCGACAGCTCTTCAGACTCTTCAGAGACAGAGAGCAGCTCGAGTGACAGTGAAGCCAACGACCCTCTGAGAGTGTCAGCTCCTGAGGTGAATGCAGAGTAAATGTAGAGGCTGCTTAATGTGGACTCGCTGCTGTCACACCTGAAATACCGTCACCCTTCAGGTGTCCCGGTGACACCTCTGCTGCATCATCAAAACTCCTCTTCCCTTTTGCTTCTCTGCCAGAGTTTGTCAGCTCAATAACCCTCAGTAATAGCATTAATAGACTTTTACGTGCCTAACCTTGAAGTGCTCCCCTTCTCTTTTGGCATCGTTGGCTGGCATTGCTGGAGAATTGCCTTCACCTATGTGGCACAAGCGAAGTGCAGGTGGAACTGAAGCTTGCTATCGTGCATCTCTGGAGGTGCAGCTTTTCTGGAAGCTGCTGCTGCCCCTCTCCAGTTCCTATGTGTGAGTGGCAGACTCAGCTTCTCCCAGATCGCAGCAGAAGGGATAGGACCTGCAGGAAGGGCAGGAATGTGCTTAGCCTTGCTTCTGTTGGGTTTGGCTCAAATAGTGCTGCACTGGCATTTCTGAGGCTGTTATGGGGAAATGCAGGGAAACAGAGCTCAGTGCCTCAAAGTTGCATAACAACTGAGGGCGTGCAGCTTTTAAAAATCTACTGCAACTGTGTTCTCATCCCATGGTTTAAAGCAGTCCTCCAGTTTGCAAAATGTTCTTGGGCCACTGGGAAGTGCATGGTTCAATGTGATGGACCACAGCTCACATAAAGTGGTTCACTGGCCATTCTGAGAGATTCTCACTAAGCTCAGAAACTCCACCGTTCATTCCCCCTGCTCTCTGTAGCTCAAACTTGCCTTTCTTTTACCTTAGGAGCACACTAACATCTCACATCTGTCACATTTCAGCAGTACAGTTACAGACTTTCCCTTGTGCAATGGGAGAAACAGACGTTGCCTTCTTATACCTAATCATGCCTGTTTTATACTGATAATGTTACATTATAAGATTGTTTTCACTCTAGTGAAGTCATAGCTATTGTGAACCAACCCTTTTTA
Organism: Odontophorus gujanensis; assembly: GCA_013399175.1. Taxonomy (NCBI): domain Eukaryota; kingdom Metazoa; phylum Chordata; class Aves; order Galliformes; family Odontophoridae; genus Odontophorus; species Odontophorus gujanensis. The sequence continues at coordinate 33,307 of VXAB01008130.1, forward strand.
TTAGGCAAACTCACAATCCATTTTGCACAAGGAAGAAGTTAGTGCATTTGGCTTGTTTTTATTAAATCCAGTGCTTCGTATGAGAGCATTTTATTTAAGAAATATAGCTAATACTTCCTTGCTTGTATTTTGGTTGTAAAAAATACTGTCTACGTGTCCTTTGTGTTTGGAAAGGTTGAACACTTCTGTGAGGGTGTAGATCACACATGGTAGCTGATGATAAGTGCAGAAAAGGGTCAACATCTGCCACTGTCTGATAGCTGCCTACTTACATTATAAACCAAAACTTACAAAGTTCCTAAGTGAGGTCGTTATAGTGTGAACGGCAACAAAATGCTCCCAAGGGGCTAGCAAGTTAAAGTGCTAATGAAAACAGGGAAGAGATCATTATCTGAAAACAATAATGGATGGGGTTTTTTTTTGTAATTTTATGTGATAAAACCAAATAAGCTTTTAAGCCAGGGTCCTCTTTGGAGTGGTGGTTGAAGGCATGTCACTATGTCCTGCTGCACAAAGAAGGGCTGAGTCTGGGTGGAGAAGAAAACTGCTGCAGAAGGGATTGATTAGTCCTGGAAGACCTTTCCTGTGCTTGAGCTTTTTTTCTGAGAAATGCTGTGACTGATCTCAGAAAAGGGAATTGTGGCTGAGAAATAAGTGGTATTTTCTGAGCTAGCTCCAGAGAATCCTGCTCCTAATTTGCAATTTGCAGCTTTGATGTCTGTTTTTACAGCTGTCTGGTTAACCCTCCTTCCAATTTGTCAGACCTTTGTTTTGATCTGTAGGGCTTCTCCTAGTCATGTGATGTACCTGATCAATATAGCTCGGTGGTAGCTCGTGCCTTGTGTGATCAGGGGGACACAGCTGTCAGACAGCGCAGGCAGTGGGCCCAGGAGAGGCTGGGCTTGACGTGTTGGCTGTATACTTTCTTCTGATAAATGCTTAAAGCACAGGAGCGTGCCAACCTACGTGTCTGACTTCAGTGAGATGTGACAGCTCTTGATCCATCTTGTGCAAGTGATTTGGTAAAAGCATTGTAAGGATAGCACCTGGTTTTTGCAGTGGGTATGTCTGTGCATGTCTGATCGTGCACGTCTGATCGTGCAGGATGTTGGTTAGTGGCACAGAGCACACTGAGGTGAGGCTTTTGTGCAGAGTAGCCTCTTGCTGCACAATGGGTAGGGCTGGGGAAATCCAGGAGTGCTGTGCCACATGTTTGACTGGTTCTGTGCGAGAAGGATGTCTGTGCTTGTGAGTTAAGGATTGGTTTGTGTGTACCAGAGCATTCCCCCTTTCTCATGGCCTTTTGCCTCCAAGGTCTTTTAACATCACGGGGAAATTTTAGTGGGTTCTCATAACCAGTGCTCAGTTTGTGATAAAGGTGTCAGCTTTCTGTACTTCCTTTCTCTTTCCATCTGCAGCCTGACCCTCCAACTTCCAATAAGTGGCAGCTTGACAACTGGCTCACTAAGGTGAACCCACCAACAGTGCCAACAGAAAGCCCCAGCAACACTACCCATGCAGATGGCCACGAGGAGGACAAGGAGCAGCCTGTCAGCAACAGTTCCTCCCGTGAGCATGCTGCACCAAGGGAACCTCATGACAGGAGCTCCATCCGAGCAGCCCAGGCTCCTCAGGATGTTCATCTTCCAACCAAACTTGGCTGCCAGAAGTCTCCTGTGCGCACCGAGGAGCCCTCACAGAGGCAGACTGTGGGAATCAAAAGGCCCAGCAAGCTCCCAGCACATGAGGAACCCAAGGGAGGCCTGAAGGTGGAGAGTGAGCCTGCTTCTTATGAGATCGGAGAGCAGTCTTCCAGGGACAAGCCAAAACACAAAACAAAAAGCAGACCCAAATCCTGTGACCAAAAAGAACTGAAACCCCAGCTGCAAGAGGCTCCTAAAGAGAAGAAGCACAAGAGCTCCCACCACACCAGTGCCAAAGCCCTGCAGGACCACAGGCCTGTGAGGGACGTTCTGGTAGGCAGTGTCCAGGAGCCCACTCTCAGACACCTCCCTGAGGGCCAGGGCACAGCTCCCACCAGGACTAGTGGCCACAGGACTGCTGCTGAGGTCAAGGAGGGTTTTCACAAGGAGAAGCTTCCTGTGCCTATTAAGGAGAAGTTGGTGCCACCGGTGAGGAACGTGCCTGGCAATGCCAGCCTCCTGGTTAGAATTGATCTCCCACTCCTGTCAAGAGTTCCCCAGCCCCCTGGGAAGGGGGACCAAAAGAAGAGAGCAGAGGTGAAGGAGCACCCTGGAACCAAGGGGCAGGACTTGGAGAAGAAAAGCACAGACACTCCTGACAGGTCCTTCAAAAAAAGGAAGGTGAGAGGTGTAGGTGGAAGGGGGTTTGTGCAGGGGCCACAGTGGTGTGTGCTACCTGCTGATGTTCTTTACTGGTGAAAAATCCACCGCTGAGCAAACAAGAAGCGCTGCAAGCTGTCTAACAAACACTTTGGTGTTTCCAAAAACATTCTTCCTAGCTTCGGCTCAAGCAGGTCTTTTGGTTCCTCTTTCAGGAGGAGGTGGCATGTGTAGGTGAATAATCTTAGTTCGGGGTGAGTTTCATTTGGTCTTGTCAGCCCATGAGCTTCCCATGGTTGTGGAGGAGAAATGAGAATAGCAGGGAGATGGTGAACAAACGTGGGTGCCCCAGTGGTTCCTGTGCTGTGGTGCAGCAGGAAGAAGGCAAGCAGGCAGTGAATCTGTCACTACTCCCACCAGTCTCTCCAGGGCCAAAGAGGAGCTATCTGACGCCAGGCACATCGTGCCCTGCAAACTGAGGCTCTGAAGGCAGGAAAACCCATGTCCCAGCCTCACCACGTGTGTTGGGTCAGTGTGCCACAGTGCCCTTGGCAGCATGGGTTCCCTTGCAGCCAGCTGGGTCAGCTGCAGCCGCCAGACCTTTTCTGAAGCAGCGTGGAGATCAACCTGAGAAATGGCGTAAGGACGTGATCCCAGTGCTGGAGCCTTGCCCTGATGGGTCTCCACTGCCCATATGCAACCTGCTGAGCTGCATCATGGTGACATGAACCCGGTCACACTCTTAAGGGTTGGATGGAAAGTACTTGGATGCTTTTCACTAGCACCACGTACCCCACGGGTTGTGCTCATTTTCTATAGATTTTCTAGACTTGTAGTGAATTATTTGGAGGTTTTTTCCATCTATGTCAGCTGGTGATTTGGCATCGCACAGTTTGTATCACAGGATCTGTGGAGTGTGCCTAAAAGCTGTCATCTATTACCCCTCTGCCTCAGTGCTTCCTGCTATACTGGAGGACAGTGTGTAGGCAGCAAATTTAATTAAAATGTCACCCTGTAATTGATTCTTGCTAATAAAACCCAAATCCCTGCACCTGTCAGGAATCTGAGTGGTTTCAGTCTCCAATGAATGCTTTTTTCCTCCTTCTCCTAGGCAAAAAAGAAAAAAACAACGTCACAGAAAAGAGAAAAAATGATATGCAGAAATCACATCATGAAATGTGTGTTTTCAGCTGTTGGCAAAGAGAGCTTCAGCTGTTCCGTCCTTTCTGTGACAAAATAATTATTCTGTCCAAGCAGAAGATAAAATGTCATTTCAGGATATGTGTCAGTGAGCCTGAAAACTGCTGGACTCTGGCTTTCCACGTTGCCAGTTCCGATCTCTTTTTAATGTGAAACCATCAGACTTAGCTGGTTTGTCCTGTCATTTGCATGACATTTGATTTTTTTGTTTGTTTTTTGTCAGAGGGAAAAGGAGAAGGACATTGATAGGAAGAAAAGGAAATTGGGCAAAGAAGCAAAATCATTGCAGTCTTCACCGAAAAAAGACTCCTCTAAATTGAAGTGAGTATACAATGGTGGGATGGTAGAAAGATGCATTAAACAGCCTTTCTTTGCAACCCAAGACAAGGTGCTGTACCTTCTGTTCTTCCTGTGAGTTTTGCTTAACATAATGTGCTTTTGGAAACATAATCTGCTTCAAATTTGTCTGCCACGTGGCTATAGGAATGTAATTTCTTTGCTTTTTTATTTGTTGCAGATGAGCAGTTACACTTAGTGTCCCCATCTTCCTCTCCCTTTGTAATGCACAAGGTGATGTTTTGGTGCTTGGCCTCCTCCCTCCCTTGCATTACAGTTGCTGTAAAACTGCATGTAGTGGCACTTGTCCCGATTTCTAGTACTTGAGACCAGATGAAGACTCGGCCATTGGAAACACAAATGTATCCATCCTGCAGTTCAGATTGCTGAACGGATCCATCCATTACACATAGCTCAAAAAATCTGTTGAGGCTGCAGGAAATGAAATTGCCGGTTGTGCCAGCGCTGCTTTTCCTTCTAGGCTGGTATCCACACAGTGGCACTGCCATCTTTCAGAAGAGATGCTGTGCAAAAAAACGATTGCATGGAGTCTGGTGGTTGAGTTGGAATTAATGCGGCAGACTGCCTGCCTGCAGGGACCGTGTCTGACTGCAGTAGTAATCCCTTGTCAGGAGCATTTCCCTACTCCCCTCAAATTGTCCCATTGTGTAGCTGAATGGGTGCACATCCCCTGTGCTTTTTTAACCACGCCAGGAATTTCAGGTGGCCTTTGTAGCCAGAAGTGTCTCCTTCATTGTAGCAATTGCATGGGCAGTGCTTCTGGTAGTTCTGCTGAAACTCCTCCGGTGATTTGCACATCATCATACTGCAGGCATTTTGGCTAGTTCTGCGTGAGGGCTTCCAAGAATGTATCTTGATGGGCAGCGCTCCCGAGAGAGGAGACTGGTGCATTCATCGTGGGCTGCTGCAGTCATTTTCTGCTTACTCAGGGGTTGAGCTTGAGGTATTGGCTTGGATCTGTGTGTTTTGTTGAGGTTTGCATCCTGACAGTGTGACTCAGCTGCTTCTCTGTAGGGAAAACACTGACGATCTTACAGCACCAAGCAGGGCCCATGGTTGCTCTAGGCACTATCTGTTTTCTTGGAAACTTTAAGGAGGTGAAAGAAAATGATGTACACGAGTGTCAGTGACATTAGATTTAGATCTGCTGAGTTCTGCTTATAGCTGCAGGAGTTTCCTGGTAGTCCCAACCCCAGATGATCAGAAATTTGACACAGTATTACTAAATACGATCAGGGCACAGTATTGCTGAATATGATCAGCTCTGCCATTTAGAAGCATGGCATTTTAAGTCTTTCTCCCTTGAATCTTCACGTGTGTTGTCTAGTAGAGTTGGCAAGTCCCAAAGGAGCAGCTGGGCTTAATTCTGCTGAGGCATACACTGGATTATGTGTCAGGGCAAGTGTTGGTGACTGCAGAAGATGCCTTCTTCCATAGCAGGGGGAGAGAGAGGCAGTGCTGTGGTTCCCTTGCCATATTGGGTGATTGGTCCTGGGGATTTTCCTCGCTGGAATTAACTCCTCCTTTCTTCAGTGAAATGGTGCTGTGCTTGGAGGGTGGCATATCTGCACATCCTGACCTTCTGCTTGCACATCTTTCCTCCAAGGACAAGTCCAGAGGCTTATTCTGGACTTATATCTCAAGAGCAACTTCCTTGTGTGTTGTTGACAGCTGAACACGTGGTATCTTAACACACAGCAAAGTCCCCGAAGCATCGTTTTGTTTCTGTTAGAATCTTTGTTTAAAAGTCCTCCTGCATTTCTGAAGAAATTTAAACAGTGCTGGTACACAGTGTTTTATTTTTTTTTAAAGAACACCCTCAATATTGTGTAGATACTGCATTAATCTCAACTTCTAAATTCAATTCCCATCTCCAGAGCACGAAACGATTCATCTGAGACCCAGAACAAAGATCTCAGGCAACCCCTGCCACTGCCACCCGTGTCTCCCACGCATCCTGCACCAAAGCCAACCAAGGTGGCCCTCAAGAGACCCAGGAGTGAGAACAGCCAGCCACCTGCCACTGCCAGCACCCCTGCCCTGGACACAAGCAACCACAAGGATCCTCCTTCCACCAAGCAGAAGAAGATGGTGGAAACTCACTCTGAGCAGGTGAAGGATGACAAAGTAGGTATTGGTTGTTACTGATGGGATGTGTCCTGCGACCCGTGGCTGCCGTGTGATTCTCTTTAGAAACCTGTCTGTAGGATATTAAGTGAGAAGAACGCTAAACCAGCCACTAGAGAGAGCTCTTTCAAACAGATTCGTCCCTTCAGTGGCAATCTGTAGCTGTATCTTGCTAGCCTGAATGGCCGTGCTGTTGTATCGCTGCTCACTTTCCATCATCTGTTGGTGAAGTGCAGCATAAAGGAGTGACCATGTGCAAAAAAGAATTGTGTTTATGACAGGAACTGGTTCTGACTGCTGGCAACTGCCAGTACAAGATAATAGGTGTAAAGAGAAGTTTGTTTACAAAAGAAAAATGCAACCAACAACAAAAGCAAGTGGATTGCTTGCAAGTAAGAAATAACTGTACTGGTTTTGGCTGCAACTTGTGTAGAAGATATTATAGCTTGCATTAAAAAACATTTTTAATGATTCTTGCAGCTGGATCTTTGCATTATTGGGCTAGAAAATTCAACTCTGCTGCCATCTGTGTGTGCATGATCCAGAACTTCCATGTGCACGCACACTAACAAAGACTGTGCTTGCAGTGTTAGCTGGCTTCTCACTACCTTCTTTTTCCTGACACTGTAATTAATAATGCAGAATCAGCAGTTGCTGTGGTTAAGCAGCAGTAGGTGTGAATGGATATTACCAGTTTCTGCCTTTCCCAGTGCTGGCAGCCTTACTGCTATCTTAGCTACTGTGCAAGGAAACCAGCTGCCCAATTTCTGCCTGCTCAGGGAATGTTTGCATGGCATTAAAACTCAGCACTAGCTTGGTGGGAGGCCAGGTTTTCATTTCTAGTATTGGTGTGGGGACTGGGAAAGAAGGAAAGAAGAGGGGGAGGAACCTTGAAAAGTAGATATCTCAGACAAATATACATTTTCACTTCAAATTTAGGAAAGCCATGCTGTAGAACTGTTCTAAGTGGATTTCTCTAATCAGCTTTATCTCTCCTCCTGATTTTTCAGGGATCTATGGGGGATGTCACAAATCCTTTACCAGTGCCTTCTCTCCCAAATGGTACCTCCAAACCAAGGAGACCTCAAATCAAGTTTGAAAAGTAAGATTTTGTTCTGCACCCCTCTACAAATGCCAGGCAAGGCTGGCCATGCAGCCACCGTGGCTCCTGCTTTATGCTGAGCATTGCTACTGTTGACCTGTCTTGTCACCTCTGGGACTTCCCCACAAATCAGTGGTCTTCAGCAGCTCTCAGTTTGAGGGAAGCTGCTGTACAAGTCAGGTACTTGTTTAACTCTGCACTGGGCTGTCCCTTGTGCCTGACAGCGAGGGATGGTGTTAGTTTCTCTGAGCCCTGGCAGGTGGCAGGCCTATCTGGGACATAAAGCTCTAATCAGGTGGATGACATGCATTTGGTGATTCTTCTCCATCTGACGTGTGTTTGATAGCAGTGTCAGGTTGTACTGAAGTTACACCATCACCTGAATAAGAAGGTTAACACTGTTGTTTCCCCTACCCTTTTTCTCATACATCTGTTTTCCTCTGCCCGTCCCCATTTCAGACAGCATTTGACAGAATATTACCTGGAAGAAGCCAAGAAGATGAAGCACGAGGCTGATGCCATGGTAAGCCCTTTGCTATCACAAAGCCCTGGAAGGTGGGTCAAAAAGTGAGTTGTAGGGTGGTTTGCTCTGAAATATCAGGGTCCTGGTGATAACTGTGCTGCTGATGAACAAGACTTGGAAATGCCCTTTGCAGGTGTAGCTGGCTTTCTCAGATGCGTGCAGTTTAACAGCATGTGTGATTAAACTACAGGTTTTTATCCAACAGATGGACAAGACTCGAAAGGCCTTTCAGTACCTCGATGCTGCCCTTTCCTTCATTGAATACGGGTTGGCCCTGGAATCAAACGCAGTAGCACCAAAACCTGCTTACAGCATCTTTGCTGACACAATAGATCTCCTCAAGTAAGTGGCTTTTGAGCTCTGATGGTCAGGTGGTGCTTGGGGTATTGGCTTTCCAGGGTTTATGGAGCAGTGCCATATACCAGTTGTTCTAAACAGACTTTGAGAGCTCCAGTGAGTGACAAGATGCTGTTCATTTTGTTCCCTTAGATACGTAATGACACTAAAACCCTTTGCAGATGTCTCAGCATCTTCACACGAACGTGTCTTTGCTGTGTTATGGTGCGTAACTGTTTTTTTTCTGACTTCATATTCTGTTTGTAGACTTACTGTAGTGAAAGTCGTATTACTCGCGGGGGCAGAGGAATGAGTTCATTGGGAATCAGAGTTCTTCAAGGGGAAAAACGATATAAAAGCTAGAGCAAACCAGAAACATCTTTAAAGTGGGCTAGGATATAACAAAGGACCAGGCATGGAAGGTGCAGGCTCCAAAATTTGATCTGTTGGTGACTGAAGAGTGCATGAAAGCTTTCACTCCAGGTAGAAGAATGTGATTTGCCTGCTTGCATTTAGGCTGTGTAATTGCTGCTGTAGCTGAGCACAGCTGATGCTGTTCTGCTGGTAGAGGGCTCGCACAGCCCCTGGCATCCTAAGGGGCTGTGCACCTGTCCCCTTAAAACATAGCCCTTTTTTTTTCACAGAATCTGGCTCTTCTTAAGTTGAGCAGGAGAGGAGATCCTCAGCTTGGTTTGGCAGAGGCTAATGGGTACTAGTTCCTACCTGGTGCAGTCATTGCTGCCACGGTGGCACCTAGGCACGAGTGCTGACTCTTGGCTGTCTTTCCTTTCACAGCATGCGCTGCCAGTCCCTCCTGCACATGGCAATGTTTCGTTACAAAAGAGACACTGCAATAAAGTATTCCAGGATCCTGAATGACCACTTCAAGGTAGGGCAAGCGTGTTGCCACACTGCCAGCTCAGGGGCTACAGCTGGTTCTGGTGTTGACCAAGAAAACTAACAAGAGCTCTCTTCCTTGCCGCAGAGTTCTTCCAGAGTAACACAGGCACCTTCTCCATGTGTTGCAAGGTAAGGTGTAAAAATCTGTGTCTGTAAAGGTGTGAGCAGAAACTGAAGTGGGAATCTTTGAGATGCTCACTACGAATGTCGTCGCCCGCTCCACTTTGCTGCCTGACATCATATTAGGGGGCACACCGGTGTTTCTGCACTCCTTCATGTCTTCTGCATGAGGGATGGGTTTTTTTTGTTAGGGGATGAGGTCCAAAGTGCCAATCCTGTGGAGCAGTTCTCCACCAAGGCAGTGAGGAGAGCAATGTGGCTGTGCTGCTCTCAGAGCCTTTGCTCTTCTCCTCCTATTTCATGTCTGAGATCTCTAAGACTCTCTGGAACGCCATGCCCATTCCCTGGCTGCTACCTGGTAGGACAGTGCTTTCACACTGTGTTAGAATCACTTTGAGGTGGTACTTGTATATTTTTCTCTGTGTCAATCACCAATTAAGAAAAAAGAAACTCATTTTCTGAGTTTTTGAATTATTCAACGTTTGTCATTTTTCTGTATTTGCAGCACAGTTCTTGTATACGTAACAGCAAAAGGAAAAGGAAAGCTGTCATTTAAGAGTGTTCCACCCAAAGCTCAGCACACAGGGCCTGTACCTTAGAGACACAGAATACGAGTTTCACTGTGTTTTGCAGCGACTGTATTTGGGAAATAGATGCCCACTTCCACATCGGTCCCCCTTAAACTCTGTGACTGAGATGCTCATTTGGTCTAAAGCTCTGGTTATTTTTCTGCCACGTGTGCAGTACAGCCTGCTGGTACGTACACGGCCTCCCAGGGGCAGTGGTGGAGGCTGTCTCACACAAGTGAGATGATGGAGCCTGACCCTGGCAGGCGGGCGAGCTGACCACGTTGAGTGGAGGCCCAGATGACACCAGATAGTTCCTGGCATAGAACAGTCCTGTGATAAGACATTTACCTCTGAAGACAGGCATTCACAGTGGTGTTTCTTTCTCCTGCAGAAGCACAGGCATGCCTTCTCCTCATTCTCCAGTGCCCTCTCCTGCCAGATCCATGAGTTCTCAGCAGGGATCAAATGGTAGCAATGGTTGTGGTTGCAACAGCATTGGCTCTTCAGTCACCATCCCAAGCATCACCTCTTCATACGTCAACATCACTTCCTATGTCCTCTATGCATATAATATTTGGGAACATGCTGATGCACTGTCCAAGAATAATAAGGGTACGTTTTTTTTCCACTTCAGCTCTTCCATTTTGCACACCATAACCGCAGGTGAGAACCATAAATATGTTGAAATAGACACGTGTGGTGTATCGGCAGGTTTTTGGCACAGATACTTGGTGGTGACACACTGCTGTGTGTTCCAGTTGAAAGATTGTCTTGGCAGCCTCAGATGTCTGCGAGCTGAGAGTGAGGGGTCAGTGCAGGAAACCAGGCAAATTGCTTCGTGCTAACAGGAGATGCCAGCCCAAGAGTTTCTCTGCTCTCTGTTTTACCTTTGCAGGGAGTTTAGGTTTTCTGATTCACTTCGCTTTCAATCAGATTTGTGCCAGTGGCCTTGTGTTTCATTTTGTTTGTCAAACTCCCTGGAATTCTTGACTTGAAAATGGTCAGACTGCTTTCCTGCTATAAGAGAGTAAGCAAGCAGCACTTGAATTGGAGTCCTTATGGAGTATGTGACCAGTGTTTGCCAGTAAAACCACTGCTACATTTTTATTTTACAGAATCATAGGGGTTGCGGGGTATCCCTCTGGGGATTATCTAGTCCAGCTTCCCCACTAAAGCAGGTTCCTTAAAGTATTTGGCACAGGAAAATGTGCAAAATGTCTCCAGAGAGGGAGACTCCACAACTTCTCTGCGCAGCTATTCCAGTGCTCCATCACTCACTGTAAAAGAATTTCTCCCTCGTGTCTGTATGGAATTCCTGTGTTGCAATTTGTGCCAGGTCTCACATTTTATAGTTTTGTTGTTAAAAATACTGTTTTGTTGTCCTGTGGCAGTGGTGGACAAGCAACAGCCCCGGTGTGGGCACAGCTCAGTCAGGCAGCCCATGTGGCACTCGCAGCTCTGCTGTTCGTCACACACACAATGTTTTGGGGAGAAGGGGTGTACTGCCAAATATGCTGTGCCTGTTGTGTGAAACCAACCAACTGCTTTCTCTCTCCCTGATCTTTTCGCAGAGTTTTTTGCTGAGCTCAGCACAGCGGTGTGCCCTCTGGCACTGACCAGTAGCATGGCCGAAATGGTACACTACACTAGACAGGGTTTACATTGGCTGAGACTGAACGCAAGTACGCCTTAAGTGGTGCTCATGGTGGCTAAGTACCTTGAACTCTTTTGCACTTTGGAAGCTTCAGAAACACTCTGGCTTGCTGAATTGTTGGATACAAAGCACCTGCAAGGGAAATTAAATAAAGGTGAAGTAATCTGGTTACACTGGAAAAATAAAAAGAACTTTATTTGAGGGTAGCATTTTGTTGCCTGGGAAAAGAAGAGACAGAGGAGGGCCTCAGCGTTGATGGCGCCTTCGTTTAAAATGGTGAAGTGCAATGAATCGTCTGAGTGGCTCTATGTAGTGATGGTCTATAAACATTTCTATTACGAATAACCAGCAGGACAATAATCACATCTGAAGAAGTGCCGACAAGAAGGAAATCTGCCTCCAGAGGTTATTATGCAACACACCATGGTCTGCAATGGTTGCGTGCCTGAATGGGATGTGAAATGAGTGCATTTGCAGGCATGGGTGCGGTCCATCACATTGGTTCTTTGTTTTTGGATGGCGAGCGGCGTTCCCATCACCGTAACAATGCAGTACAGACAGCAGAGTGCTCTGCCTCCCAGCCCCAGCCTCACTCGCATGCATTCGCCTACCAGCAGCTGCTCTGATGTTGGGTGACACCCCGCCACCGGTGCTGCACATCTACTCCTGAAGTCACATCACTGTGCCACCGCCTCGCCTTGCACGCACCCTGACATTCGTTGCCCACCACCTTGCTCTGTTTTGGCCGTGGAAGCTGAATGCAGCCGGGGCTCAGCATTGGCCCTGCAACGGAGGGATGTTGCTCCCACTGAAGACACCTTGCACGCTGTGCTGATTCAGGGGGAATGGACAGATGGAGAGCTGTCTTGGGTCACTGTGCTTGCTTGAGCACAGCTCTGGGTGGGAGAGGTGGGACAGGGAGAGGCCGTGTGGCCTCATGGGGCACAAGGCGAGTCCCGTGTTTGGATGTTGGCCTGCAGCCCTTGTTGCTCCCAGTGAACATCCAGGAGCAGGTTTTGGATACCAAAATCAAGTGCCCTTCGTGTGGGAGGTAACCATGTGCTCTACCTCAGCTAAACCACAGAGTTTGTGCGCCCAGGGACGTGGAACCCGTCTTCAAGGGAACACAGAAGGGAATAGTGAGGTGTTTGCACGCCTTTGTCTGTGACAGGAGTTGCACGTTTGGAATTGAGATCTGGCAGGTGGCAGTAGCAGTGAAGGCAGCATCCATGGCACTTGTAGGAAGACAGCCTTCTGTACCCAAAGATTTCCTGTTGCATGACAGCAGCATCCTGCCATCCTCGTATCTGATAGTGTGCCTTAGCCCTCTGGTCCCCTCTCGCATCCCTCCCAGCTGCGGGAGCGGTGAAGAGGACAGTACCCCAAAATAAATTGTGCTTACAGGGAAGAATGTACCTCTGGTGAGTTGGCTCCCTTTCCCTACATAATTTCAGGGTGGAGGAGCAGGTCTGCACAAGTGTAACCCCTTGCAAAACACCTGCTGGAGTCCGGAGGCTCACAAGACTCTGCAGTTAGCAGACCCTCGGAAGCAAGTGGGTCTGCATTACCACATGTAGGTCCTGCAGGAGCAGCTTCCCCCTGCTGTGGGGTAATCTGGCAGTGCAGTGCTGGAAATGCACCTTTGAGTTGTCCTACGTTCACTTTATTAAAAGCCTTAGCGCATTTCGGGGATGAGCTGCCCTGGGCAGTGGGAGGGAGTGACTGGGAGCCTGGTTCTGGAGTGCAGAGCATCGGGTCGCTGCCGCTTTCTGATTTCGCCTTGCAGCGAGGCTGCGTCCAGCTGCTGCAGCTGAGGAGGAGGGCAGAGAGTGCTGTTGCAGCTGGGAGGTGGAACAGGGGCTCTCATTACAAAGCCAGGGGTAGGTGGAAGCAGCGTTTTCTTTCTGTTGGTGAAAGAGACTGCTTCTATTGAGCTGATTTTCAGAAAGCCATCATATTTCCATCGTGAGCCAGGTGAGAGGCCCGCAAGGCTTAGGGAAAGATGCCCGTAGTTTTCACCTGAGTCTGATCAGGCCCTTAAAAAATGGGAAGAAAAAAAAAAAAGGATTTGCCGTTAGGAAACAAAACCATGCATCCAAGGAAAATTAGAGGTGATGGTTGAGTCCCTGAAGGAGGGGAAGCTGTGATGGCAACGCAGCACCATTTCCACGCAATATTTATTTAGAAGAAATAATAATGTGTTTGAATTGTTAAATGTTCTATTTTTAAGATGCCATTTATTTAAGAGTTGAAAAGCCCCACTTCCGTGGAGATAGAGATCTCTTCTGTAACTGAAGGTCAAAGTCTGACTGCAACGTCCTTGTGTTTGGTTTTCTCCTTTCCATCTTGGTTCTCATTACAAACCTGTACAACTTAAACTTATTTTGGGGACCCGTGTCCCTCTTGTACATAACCTCTGCCCTGTGTGCGACCGAGTGTCATGGTCAGTTCGCTCATGTGGGTAATAAACAATACATGAAGTAGCCTGTTTGTTGCGAGTTGTTGCCAGAGTCCTCACATTCTCAGCTTCTGGGAAAGAAACTGCTGTCTGCCCTCTGCTTTGTTTGGTGCCAGAGAACATCTTTGTCCCCGGGAAGAGTGATTTCACCTCTCTGCACTGCTGGGATACGCGTTTAATTCAGGTCTTTTCTGCAGTACGCTTTACACCTACCACGTTTGCTGCTAATGTGCTTTTTAATGTAGCATCTGAGCGTTCAGAATGATGGATCCTGCTTTCAATGCTTGCTGTTACAGATATTGTCTGAGTGAGCTGTCTTTCTCTCTTTGGCTTTGCTTACCCTTTTCAGAGACAAATGTTTCTGGCAAAGCAGCTGCATGAAAGTTGATTGTGGTCTCACTTGGATCTCTCTGTGGCAGCTCGTGCTTGCTTTCTATTAATTGCACTGTTAATAATCAAAGTCAACAGTGTTCCTGGGCTGCTGTCAGCATTTCTGAAATTGTTCCCAAAAATTGGTATTCCTGACCTGAGTGTTTCACACAATCACAGAATTGTGGGGGTTGGAAGGGACCTCTAGAGATCATGGAGTCCACCCCCCTGCCAGAGCAGCTCCCTAGCCCAGGTGGCACAGGTAGGTGTCCAGATGGTCTTGAACGTCTCCAGAGAAGGAGACTCCACCACCTCTCTGTGCAGCCTGTGCCAGTGCTCTGTCACTGCACTGTGAAGAAGTTTGTATGCACATCCGCAGCATGCTGCTGCTGTTGTTGTGGGATGCGTTGTGTCCAGGCATGAGGCCCTTGGAAGTCTTGTGGGGCTGCTTCCCTCTCCCCCTAGTGTTGCTGAGGTCAGGCTTTTCTCTGGGCCCACTGTTTTGCATCAGAATGCTTCTGTTTAACATCAGCACTGCAGCCCCGCTGATGGCTTTGTTCTGTTCCACTCCTACTCTGAGAGGCATTCCTGGGCGCAGCACCATTGGCACCCCTGTGTATGGGAACTGCTGAGTCACAGCCTGAACCATTGAGTGAGCACCTGAAGGAAAGATCTGGTCAGGCCTGGGAGCACAGCTGAAAGCGATTCACCTGTGCAACTGGAAGGGGTGGCGCCTGGCTCCTCATTTAAGGGCTGGCTGCCACTAAGGAAGGAGCTGTTGTTGGAGATCCCTCCTTTTTGGAGTTCCTTCCCCACAAGCTTAGATCTTCAGAGGTGGGTCAGCATTTGTTTTCCCTCTTTTTGTGACGCCTCCTTGTTTGCACTGGTCTCTTTGCCTTTACACCCCTGGCTGCTCAGAACAGGGATTCTGAGAATGGAGAGAGGGTTTCAAGTGTCACTGCTGTGATTATCTTTTTTTAACCCTACCTTGCTCAGCATTTTTAATTGTATATGAAACACCATGATTCTCAGTGGAGATGTCCTTAAAGTAAGGTTTGAACTTTGTTGAGTGCTGCCTGCCAGGAGCTGGGCTGAAAGAATGGCAAATGGGATCCGTTACACGGCTTGGGGGAAGGAAAACAAGGTAAAAGCTCCCTCCAAAGAAATTGTGCTGCAGATCTTTTTGTCTGTCTTCTGTACTGGGGGATGAACTGCTGCGTGTGCATGTGTGTAGATATATACAGAGATCATATATAATTAAAAACAAATGAATTTTGTCTTGCTTGTTTCTAAATTCTTCCAGTGATAGAGATGGTGGTGCAATCTGTAAAGGCAAAATGGCAAACGAGCTGCCAGGGGGTGGAACTCCTTGTTTCAGCAATCCTGAGCTGAGTGGCCACAGCCTCTGCTCTGCTCCCTTCAGCACTTCCTTGGGGGCACCCACATGTGGCTGTGGCTGCTGCCTCTGCCTCGCTGAGGCCTTTGGGAGGAAGAATCTTTGGGGTCAACCTTGACTCAGTGTCGTGATGGTCTGCATCCATAAGTATCGCTTCCGCAAAACATCGATGCGTGCTTCCAGGTCGCATCCCTCGGTCATGCACCCTCAGCTTTGATGTTCTTTCAGCAAGAATTTTAATTAATTAATGTTAGTTAACCTGCTAACAGACAGCTGGCAGCAGCAGCAGGCTGGCCTTAGGGGCTGGAGGTCACAGCACTGGGTTGGAGCTGTTGGAACCCCTGCATGGCTACGTGGGCTCAGCTGTGGGTGTCTGAGCAGCACAGATCCCTGCCCACATCCAATCTTTTTTTTTTTTTTTTCCAGATAGCTGCAGCTATGTGGCTGCCTGTGGACTTGGTTTTGGTGCCAAAACAGCTTTCAGATTGGAAGCCAAGGCACTGCATCCAAAAATGCTGTGAGATGACAGCAGCACCAAGCTCAATGACAGAGCCAGGAAAGAATTACAAATGTTAGTTTAATCTCCTGGTTAGGAATGCTGTGCTTTCTGGCAGCTCCAGTCAAGAGTCCGTGCAAACGTTCAGAAAACAAGTACAGATGTGGCAGAAGCAGCCACCAAACCATAGTGGAGCATCTGGAATATTGGGTTTGCAGAGCGTGGTGCTGCAGCAACACAGAGATTTGTTTTAAAAATCAGTTCAGCCTAAATGAAAACACAAGGCCTCATTTTGTAGAATCACAAAACCACGGCATGGTCTGGGTTGGAAGGGACCTGGGAGCCCACCCAGTTTCATGGCACCAAAGGCACAGACATCTGCTGCTCTCCTGTCACCTGAACAAGGCAATAAGTAAGTTGGGGCTGTGGTCACAGATGACAGTCAGTCCCTGCTCTGTGCGTGGTTGGGCAGGGACAGGATGCTGAGCTCTTTCCAGCCAGGCTTGACTTTGCAGACAGGGTTTGTGACTGCGTAACAAGTTGCCTTTGCACAGAGCAGTTTTGAGTTCCTGTTTTAGTCCTTGATCTAAGTATTGATTTTTTTTTTTTTTTCTAATTCTTCCTGCTGCTGATTCACTTTGGTTTGTGACAGAATCAACTGCAGGACCTGTTTTAAGGAGTGATTTTTTTTTTTTGCTGAATAATCCTAAGGACCTAAGACCTCAACTGTTACCCCAGATTTGTTACTGGTTACTGAAACTGGGCTTGTCAGATAGCCTTGCACTTAAAGCTCTTAACAGAACACTGCAAATTCTTGTGTGTGTATGTCCCTTTCCTGTGACAAAGGGGATTCAGAGACCACTGAAGCCTTCAGCTGTTACTTCAGGATTGATCTCTTCACAGATTGAGACTTTTAGAGGGAGTCATGAATACAGACTTTATTGAGGATAAAAGAATGTCAACATTCCTGTCACTGTGCTCACGCTTTGAGAGTCTTCTCAGCCTTCTAACAAGTGTGTGGGGCTGAGGAAGCACTCGAGAGGCAGGTCCAGGCTCAGAGCTGCCATCTCCACGGCAGGTGGGCAGCTAACACTCTGTACTCCAGTTAGCTCAGGGAGAAACAGGTGTGTTGATACCTTCTAAAACCTGAAGAGCTCTGTCTCAAAGCTCTTCCATGATTAGGAAATGTTTTAAGACTACATTCCTGATAATAAATTAGTTATGTTAATGAACGGCACTCCAGTCCCTCAGGAAACACACAGTAGGGCTGTTGGGTGAGGCTCTGTCCATGCCTGGTTTGCAGTTCATTGAGTCCCTGCAACAGCTGCCTCAAATGCCTCTGTAACTTCACGTCTCAAAGATGGGATGATTACAGCTCTCAGCGGGTTTTCTCCTGTCAGTCACACTGCTGTCCCATGTTTTCACAGGCTTCTCTATATTGCTATTGTCACAAAGCCACCAAAAGCTTGACAGTCACAGAAGGTATATGTCCACGAGGAAAACATACTGTGTTTCTTAACCTACCACACAAACCACCGTATATAAAAGCTCTGCAGTGTTTCTGCATGATTGTTCCCCTGGAATTTGAAGGAGGCAGCTGAGCTCACATGCAGTCAACTACATTACTGGATCCTTGGCCTACATCGCGGATCTGGCTGCTGAGGCAGGCACACACAGCAACACCTGCCCCGGCCCTGCAGTGCGACACAGAGCCAACCAGCTCCCACCTGGAGAACAGGGCAAAGGAGAAGGCAAGTAAGTTTGTGTCCTCTCTTAGCAACCTAAAGTATTTAGTTCCAGGCTCTGAAATTCTATTATAGAACCTAGGTATTAACTGTGTGAAAATATACTTTGTTCATTTTTTCTCATTATTTCTCCAGTGAGTTTAGTGCAAAGTCGGTTTGGAACCAGCATGGGAACACAGATTCTGAGTGAAGGTAAGAGGACAAGGGATGGGGCAGGAGGAGGAAGGGGGAGGAAGATGTGCTTAAGTATTTCAAGAAGAACGTAGTGACATGAGCAGCACTGCCACATCGCTCACGTGAGTATGACTCAGTTACTGTACACTGTTATGCTCTGCTCCATATAGGCAGATATGACTGCTTTCTTAGGTGAAACAGAATAAGAAAATTACCTGTTAACTATGGGATCAAATGCTTCCACTGTATTCAGGTACGCGTTGCCATTGTGACCTCCAACTGCAAAAATTCTCCCCATCAGCGTTGCAATGCCAACTCCCCCCCTTGGGGTTGTAAGCTCTGCGACGTACTCCCATTTGTCGCTGCGTGGGTCGAAGCGCTCCACGGAGCTCAGTGGAGAGTTGTCATCGAAGCCACCTGCAAAGAGTCACTGCGTGCTGATATTCGGCCACTTCCAGTGGTGCTGATAGCCCAGATTTGCATTATTGGGCTTTTCTTAGCATGTGGTGGACTCACGGCCTGCTCTACATTTTTAACTAATCTTAGAGCTGCCTGAAAGTTAATCCAACAGCTCTCTCCACTGCCAACAAGCTCACGCATTACTTTCAGAACAAACCACCACTGAAAACCTAAGCTGGAAACAAATCCTTGAAGACTTCAGTAACGCCATTGGTGTGGGCCAGTGAAACTTATTTCCTGGCTACCACTCCTTTGGTCACACGTGCCCTTGTTGTGCTTTCTTCTGCACAGGAGCACAGGTTTGTCCAACACAGTGCTTCTGGCCTACTCACCAACAACGTACAGACAACCGTGGAGCTCGCTGACGCCGTTGCCAGCCCTTCGCTGGCCCATCTCTTTCACTTCCATCCACTTGTCCAAATGGGGATCGTATTTCTCCACGCTGGAAAGAGATGCTATGCCGTCATTGCCACCCACAGCGTAGACATGGTTCTGCAAGAGTTGTACGGGGAAGGACTGTTTAGAAAACTTAGGTAATATTTGAAAAGCAGCTCCAGAGGCCAGATCCTGGCCCTGAGCTGAGAGGAAGTAAACTCACCATGAGGGCTACGGAGCCGACTCCCCCCCGGGGTGTGTTCATGGGGGCTATCGCGCTCCATTGATCGGACTCGATGTCGTATCTTTCCACGTCACTGAAGCACGTGTTGTCATCAAGACCTCCTATTGCGTAAATGGGGCCCCCGAGGGAAGCAAGAGCAATTCCTCTCCTAAGAAAACCACAGGATCAATACTTCAGCGTATTAAAGGGGATGGAGAAGACATCAGGTGCAACCTCAACTGACTGGTAAGACTTTCAAAATATGGGGAAAAAAGTAATGAAGTAATGAGTTTGTAGTAATGATCCCTAAGTGTGACCAACCCTCTGCACACCGATGTCAGTGTTGCAGCATTATCCAGAAAGCTTTTAGTGTGTTTGCAGTATCCCGTTTGTGTTTTATCTTCACCTCAGCTTCACCTGCATGTCACTGTCATCCACGAACATATTTTCACACTGCAAAAAGAGGGAGCTCTGGTTTGAAAAAGAAAGGAGGGAAAAAGGCAGGGGGGCACAGAATATACTGTTTTAACTGCATGGCATCAAAGGTCCAAGCTTTTTATTCAAGTGTTGTGATATTTGAGGTTTTCTTAGTTTCTGGACTGCTCTTCCTTGGTACTGAATCCTCAATCTCTGATACTATTTGGTGTGTCTGCAGGTTTTAGCTTTGTTGGTACAGCTCCTGCTATGGCTTGGGAATTAGATTTCTGAGGGTGATAAATAATACAGACTGAAAGACAAACCTGTGCTTGACACTGGATGACTGAATTCTGATTTTTATTAAGTGTATGTTGAAAAAGGTGTGTTGTTGTTGTTTTTTTTTTTTGTGAAATCTACTGGCTGTACACTCAAGAGTACAGTCAGTATAGTGAAATGAAATGTATCATCATTAGAGAAGTTATTGAGAACATTATTGTGTTACCACACAGAGCATAAGGTAACGTGCAGTCACCATCAGTGGTGGCAGTTTTCTCTCCAGAAAGTGTTCAGGCACCACTTCCTTTTTCAGGAGAGGTGGGGTGTTGGCAAGGCTCTGCCCAGCTTCCTGGGTAAGAAAAGTCACAGAAATCCAGAGCTGACCTTTGCCAGAAGGAAGAGGTTCCCTGGCCTTGAAGCATTTTACTACACGTGTGCTGGTTGCAGTATCATCATTTAGAAGAGATAAAATACCACAAAAACACTTAACCATTCAGAACCTTTATCTGTTATCAGAACATAAGCACAGCTGCAATGGAAGTACTCCTCTCCATTTCTGAAGCCAGCCCGCTCCCCCCAGAAGAAGAAAACAAACAAAAAAAGATAAGGGTGGCATTAGAAAGCAAAAAAGCATAACCCACGTTAGCAGCTGGGGGGATTTTGTAGTTCTGCCCTGAAATACTTAGTATGTTACACACAACTCCTTGTGTGTAACAACAAAGACACATACCTCTTTGTGTTCATTGATGCCTTAATCATCCACTTGTTGGTGACAGGATCAAACACTTCCATGCTTCCTAAATGTTCGTTTCCATCGTGTCCACCCACTGCATAGACTTTACCTGAAAGACATATGTGTATTTGGATACAGAGGTTGCTTGGCAACATTTCAGTTTTTATTTACATGTGCAGGGCATAACGCAAAGCCCAAACACAGCTTCAAGTTTTTAAAGGTTTTCAGTATCAGGATTTTATTAAGGATGGACTTTGTACTTTTATATGCTGTAATCAACTAGAGATCTGTTTTATCACAGATTTTGCACAAATCTTGAGATTCGTCAATAGGGAATCTTCCCATAACTCAAGCAGAGCAGGCCAGGTCAATTTCAGATGTTTACCTTAGCCTCTCCACAATTTTTATAGGGAAATATTTCCACTCTGCTGCAGTGACACAGGGGCTGCCATGGACAAAGGGATGCTAAGTTGCCCAGGCCTTGCAGAAGTTGTGGACCCAGAAATACAGGTTGGTCTGCCCTCGCAGTCTTAGTGACTGTTTTGTATGGATTTAAATATGAAGGAAGCTTGTATGTGTACTAACAAATTTCAGGTTACTCTGCTGTGCAACTCCATTTCTTTAGGAATGGTCTGAAAAAGGTTAAATCACTTAAGGCACCAGGTCAAATACAGTTGGCAGTAATTGCTTTTCAGTAAGCATGCTCTAAGATTTTATTTCAGAAGCAACAACCCCTTCATGGGGAAGAAGCTTTATGAAAACAAAGAATATTCAACTGATGAGCCATGCAACTCTTTTGAACAAGGTTGCTTGAGTAGGGTTACTGACCTCCCACAGAGATTACACCCACGTGTCTTCTCCTGCTGTTCATTTCAGGGCCAAAGAACCAGCTGTTCTTATTTATAGAGTAACACTCAATGCTGCGAAATGGGTCTCCAGATCCTCCTCTGCCACCAACACAGAACAGCACACCTGGAAGAGACCAAGCAGGTTTCCAGAGAGCCAGCCGAAAAAAAAGGAATAAAACTCTACAGTGGAGTAGATGGTAGACTACATACTTTAGGAGAAGCCATATTTCACTTCAAGGGGCACAGTAATTGCTCTGTATATGCGATGATGGATTCTAGCCTTTGTTTGGCATGCTTTTAGGGCAATCAGCTGCCTGCTCTCTTGTAAAAAGCGTATTTTAAAGAGGCTTTTTTTCTTATTTTCCTAGGAAGAGAACCTGATTGATTGCTACATCTTAACTGAATATAAAAATTAAAATTTGCAGTCTAACGTGCATCACTTGCATGTTAGACTGTTGGTTAAGCAGAGTTGGTGCTGGTTAAGCAGAGTTTAACAGCTAGCTCAACCATCTGGCACCAAAAAGTATATGGCCGCTGGTTTCTGTACAGCTTTCTGCTTACTGCCTGTGCATAATACTCTTAACAGCTCTAGCCAATCAGATTAAATGCTGCTCTAAACAAAGAAACTGCCAAATTTCTGTTAAGAAAATGTAGCCCATAACCTAATCACCAGAGGTACACAATGGCTTTCCCAGTTACACATTAACATATGCTTCCTGTCTAGCCCTATGCAGATGCACTGCCTTTTCTCCACACCGCTCCATACTGGATAATCAGACACACATTTAATTACCAGCAGTCTGCTTCCTTGGTGTTGTGCGAATGGAGTATTCAAAGTCTGGCACTGCCCTGCTGCTCAGGTGAAGGTGGTAGTTTCTTGCTTCATCCAGCAAATCCCTACATTTTAGATTCTGCTTGACAATCTCTTCCTTTGCCACAACACCCATAAGGAAGCAAATGGGCAAGAGAGGCAGTCGTACCTGACAGAAATGAACACAGTTGGAGTAACTGGCTAAACTGAACTGACCATTTACAGTGACGTACACGTAACGGACTGCAACTTCCAAGCCAACTGTCAGCCCCACACTCTTCAGTGAGGAGAGCAGCTCTTGTGGTTTTTTTCCTGATACAGTTATTTTTGGTGACAATTACTTGCCACAACCATTTGCCACTGTAGGCAAATGCATTTGCAGTGGAGGAAGGAGAAGGGCAGCTGCCCGTACTGTGGCACACGAGCATCACAGGGTGCTCCTTCCTGAGCCAGTAACAGTAGGGTCTGCAGTTCTACTGGGATGGCACGTTTCACATTAGTCAGGTAATGGCAAGTCAGAATGGAAACCCTGTCAGTGTGAACTAAGTATCTGTTAAGGAGGTACTGCTGGTCCAGGAATACTCTTCTCCAGGGTGAGCTTGACAGATGTCAGGATAAAATGAAACCACCAGTTACAGCTAAGTGCCAAGGTCGGAGGGAGCAGAGTGCAGGCTGGCTGACAGAGAGGACTACAGGGCAGTACAGTCTTTTCAAACAAGACTATAAAAGTCTTGGCATCAGGTTCACGTTGGAATGTAACAACAGGAGGAGGTTCAAAACTATTAAGAAGATTAATATGAAAATAGTGTGATGACAGTGACATAAAGTGAGCCTCTCCAAACCACCTTGAAATGTCCCTCCCTGTGGGAATTCCTTTCTGCAAATCTTTTGTTTGTCCCTCTGAGGAAAATATTTATATTCTGAGGAATAGGAAGGACAGTAGGAATAGAGGGTCAAAAGGAAGGCCAGCAAGTGGGACAGGTCTGAACAGGGGCAAACTATAGCAAAGCAGTGTCTTGCTTTTGATAAGCTCCCAGTTAGCTCAGCATGGTGAAGGACAAACCCAGCATCTCAGGAGCTTCTCATAGAAGCAGAACAGTGCTGTTACATGAGTGTCCTTGCCTATAAGATGGTCTCTCTTGCAATTCTTCCTAAACTACTTGGGTTCTATCCTGTTTCTTCATCTATTTTGGCGCTGGTTGATTTTAGGCTGACTCAAAGAACTGCCACTGCCCTGCTAATAGACTCAGGAGGTTAACGATGCAGTAAGAACTCTGGCTGATGAAAATTCAGAACCTTCTGACAACAGTAAAACCCTGAAGAGTGACTATGTTGTAATATTAACTGTCAGGAAGCCCAGTCCTGTTTTCTGCTAGCAATAATATCATATTCAACTCTAGGTTCTACATATCTTGCTGAACAACCCTTGCTTACAGGAAGGGTTTTACTTCTTTGGTGCTTTGCTCCAGACTCTGGTTTTCATGAATAAAGCTATTAATCTGTTAACATAACTGCATTCTAAAAATCAACTGCATTCAACTCTCCAATTACATTGCCTGTATATTTGAGAAGGTTTTCTGTACCAAAAGCCTTATGGTAGTCTAGATGCAACTGAAAAAAATTAAACAGTTGTCATCTTTTACAGGGAAAGATGATGTGTCAAGACAACAACAGCAGCATGTTAGCAGACTTCTTGTTACTCCCTTAATGTGAATATCAGCAGTTCTGAACGCAGCGTTTTCCCAGTGGAGCTCAGGGACAGTTGTGAGACCCCCAGCTGATCCCATCTACTAGGATGCATGTGGCACTCTGACATGTTCCTGCTCCTCTGCAGGGCAAGTTCCTATCTCAAATGCTGGATTTTAAACTTCCATAACCAGTACGTGCAAAGCTTAATGAAACATCCATGTTTTGACAGGAAGTCTGGGTGTTCCAAGTGACCATGTGATGCCGTTACAGGTTTCTCTCAGAAGCAGTGAGCACCTGACGAGCCTAGAGGATTAAACTGCATGCTCCTTTCTGAGCCTACAGGAAATTAGCAGCGCTAATGTAACTTTAAAGGGTCTGCAAAATCTTGGCCTTTTGTTATTTATGTATACAGACATTCTAGAAG
Organism: Odontophorus gujanensis; assembly: GCA_013399175.1. Taxonomy (NCBI): domain Eukaryota; kingdom Metazoa; phylum Chordata; class Aves; order Galliformes; family Odontophoridae; genus Odontophorus; species Odontophorus gujanensis. The sequence continues at coordinate 57,391 of VXAB01008130.1, forward strand.
TAGCATCAGTTGATGACTTATCTCCATTACAGCGTTGCCTCCCTAGCCATGTAACTATACCCCCATATCAGTTTTGTTCTCCTTTCCAAGTAAGAACACTTACCAGCAAGGGAAATTAGATTTGGGCTGCGGAAGCACTGAGCTACGTGAAGTGATGGCTCTGTGTTCTCCACCTCCCTACATGTAAACCTAAGGATGCTGTGCTGTGGCACAGAAGTTGTTGATTCCCCCTCCCTCCCTCTGCTGATGACCTTACAGCGAGTAATCCTTTTCTTGATAGAAACCGAGTAACATAACTAACTCACTCTTCATATTTCCGTGGCCTAACCTGCTTGTATTTGTCAACACGTGACTGCGAATACAAGATGAAGCACCAACTGCTAACAACATTTTTCTTCTTAAAATCTACCTAAGTAAGTAAAAGCAGCCGACACAGAACCAAATCAGTGATGCCTGCCCTACCTGTGCAAGAATTTCATCCAGCCACGTGGCGTGATGCTGCGGATTGGCTAGCAGCCACTTGATGGCAGCATTGTAAACCTGCTTTTCATTTTCAATGTTCAGGTCGCTGGAGGACAACAGTTTGTGGAGGTGCTGAGGTGAGACGCTCACAAAGTCTTCACATTCCACCACCTCAGTAAAATGTTCACAAGCGTACTGATCAGCCATGTCCATCAGGTCGATGCGGTTGTGGCTCTCTGCAAATGACCTGACTGCCAGGCAGTTGGAGGGATGGAAGTGCAGCTTCATGTATTCACAGCACGCCTTGGCTACCAGTTCCACCTGGAGAATGCAAGCAGCGTATAGGAGCGGCTGGACGTTATCCACGGTCAGCGTCAGCCGGGAGGAATACACAAACTTCACAAGGTCTTCTATCGCATCACCGTCAAAGTCCCTGATCTCAATCAACGTCTGCTTGGCTTCAGCCATTTCTGAAAGAAACATGGCTCTGAAGTAAGGTATAACACATGCCAGCACAAGTTTGTGGCAGGATATGAGCTTTGTACCAACCTGAGAAGAAGGAAAGAAAAAAACAACCCTATTTTATTGAAACATCGGCTTCAGTAAGTTTTCTTCCAGCTATAAAAGGACAGTTAAGCTGCAAATGTCAACTTCTGGGCATTACATACTCTGAACACCTGTATTTTGCTGAAACAAATGAACTCCATCTGCCTCATACTGCTGACATTAGATCAGTGCATCCCAAGCAGATTTCAGTTGTAACTTGGCCACCAGAGTAGGACAAGGATGTAGCAGAAGGAAGCAGTATTTAATTAAGCAATACTTAATGTCTGTAGGCGCTGGCAACCACAGCTGCAAATGGTAGTTAGAAATTTCCTGTCATCAGGACGTAAGTAATATAAATCTGTGCCGAATAGAATGCATATAAAACAACACTGTGCAAGAATCACAAAGCTGGTCTCCTCCTTTTCATTTCCTCTTTGATCAGTTGTAGAACAACGTGATTGTCTGGTTTTTTTTTATATTCAGAGGAGAATACTGGAAGTTAAATTTGCTACAGAAACCCTCTTTGTCAGGAAAGATCTAGCACCGAAACACATGCAGAACTATGGATAGAATTTGGGATCAAAGTGCGTTGACAGGCTGCAAGGAGGTGGAAGCACACAGAAATGACACAGTAATAAACAAATCAATCAAGGGAACTTGCTTAGAGGACAAAATGGGTGAGGTAAGTCATGTACTGCTCTCTTGGATTGTCAGTATCTTAACTGTTTACGTTTTAGTTGTGGCCTTTGTAAATTACAAAAAGTCTAAGAGCTTATCTAGAAATGCCTCGGCTAAAACAGGGATTCAGTCGCTTCCGTACCCCTGCCCAAGTTCACAGCCATCGCCAACACACTTATTTATAGCTTAATCTTCAGACTGTTAAACACAGTGGATGTGGGTGGACTCTGTCACCTTCAGTGTAACGTCACAGAGCTCTCCAGCCTCAAAGAAGTGAAGAAGAGAGCTGTGGAAATCCTTCCAAGCCTCATTTGCTTCAAATACAAAGATGTCATCTTCACCGTCACCGCTGGAAGACCGAGTCTGCTGCTGCTGCGGCCGCCTTCTTCCCTTCATTGGATGTTGCTTTGCCTCCTCTGGGATTATGGATTCTGAAGCCATTGATTGTTTTGTTTTTCACAGCACAAACTCTCAAATATTCCCACCAAGAGAAAGTCCAGCCCATCAGGAGTCAGTCCCAAAACGTAGCTAAGTTCTTTTCATCTTCCTATTTAAAAAAAACAAACAACAAACACGCGTACAAAAAAAGGTCAGATGAGATATTAGGTACTGTCAGTATCTACCATCAGACTGCACGCTAAAAATGCTATCTGTGGTCTTACTCGTGGGTGAGTGGGAAGAGGAAGAGGGGAAAAGAGACCCACAAGCAAGTCATATGCAGGCACCTTTAGGAAAACCCCTTGTTTATGAACTTGTTCCCCACACCTGTTGAAAAAAGAGATGAAGAAGGAAAGTGATGTGTCCTCTGCCATTCCTGATCTAACAGCTGTGGATGGCAGAGGAGCAGAAGGGCCATGGACAACAGGTAGATGGGCTTCTCTCCTCGTCTCTCCTCACTGCTGCCAAAGACAGAGTGCTGGTTTTACCCTGACAGGTATGTTTGTACATACTACTCAGTTTTCCTCAGTTTCAACAGCTAAAGCAATCCCAAAACGTTATCTGTATTTATTCAAATGTAAGCAACATGTAAAAATGAAGCTCCTCTTGTACTGTTTCACTGAGAAATAAAAAGTAAAGGAATTCACGTTGAAGGAAAAATCCTGGAATGAAAATGATTTCTTTTTACTTAATTCTAACCCAAGGTCTGCTGTATGAAGCATGAAAATGAGCATCCAGCAAAAGTCTGTCACTGTTTGCTAGCTTTTATTTTAAACTCTGTCTACCTATCTTAGCTGAAGATGATTTCAGTGTCCGTGTTTTACACAGTTCTGACAAAAGGAATCATGACTGTTCTGCTATCACAACTTTCCAGGATTGAAAAACACATCTGGGATACCACAGACAATGGAGAAAAGGTTTATTTTGGCTTCTGTCACACAAATCTTTTACTCCTCCCAATGCTGTGACCTTCAGTTTCGTTAAGTCTGAAGTCCATCTTTTTATTTGTAGATAAAACTCAAACAGTAGGGAAGAGCACGTAGTTCTCCAGCTCGATAGCACATTAGACACACAAAGCTGAAACTTTACACCCATGACAATTTGCATCCCATTAAGCCAATAAGGTTTAGGCTGTGCATCCATGTGCTTTGTGCAAGATGGTAAAGGCCACAATTAAAATATGAAATACTGAATATGAAAGCATGAAGATATTGATCCAAGTTACAAGCTACTGGAGTTCTGTTACATTCTGGCAAGGGAGACCAACTGTTTTGTAAGGTTAAAAGACAAGCATTTCTGGAAAGCAGAGGGAATATGGAGTAGTGTGTTCCTCTCGTATATTGGGATAGCTTTGGTTTTGGTGTTTGCTGGTTAACTTACTGCGCATTCTAAGAAATGATCCTTGCTTTAATTCACTGATTTCAGCTCCTGGGCACCGGCACTGGAGGAAGTTGACCTTCAAAAGCTTTCAAAATAAAGACGTAAGTCACGTGGGTGGGTGCAGAAACTCTGTTCTTCTGAAATATTGTTCAAGTATCCGTATATTTACAATTTCTCATGCATCACAAAGAGCAGGAAGTGACTCCAGATGATCGTATGTCTCTACCTCAGTGTTGCTGACAGCTCCACATCCTGTGCAGTCGCAGTGCTGTTGGCTGCAATCGGTCAGGCGGGTTACAGTGAGATGAAACGTTCTCAGAATATTTACTGATCCTGCTGTAAGCAAAGCATCCTTCCTGTAAAAGATATCCAGGAAAAGAAGTTGGAATACTGTACAAGGGTTTTGAAGAACATCATGTGTTATTCAGAAGTAAGACAGAGCAAACAACAGTACTTTTACAACTGAGTAGAAATGCTGCTTGCAAATAGATGCCAGTGATGACTGAACAATGGTTTGCAGCTTTTAAGTCATACGGTTGTTTCACTTGGTATATGTGCTAAATTTATCTGCATGTTTTAATTGACTGCACACATGGCTTTACTGCACACATGTGGCCCTCTGTAAAAGTGGCTGGTAGCGTAAGGTTTACCTATTCTGGACATGCCACTGTAAACACCAACACGAAACCCACAATTCCTAAGTTAAATCAATAGTGCTGGGTTAATTTTTTGTTTGTTTGTTTGTTTTTAATATAATAAATCTAACAGTAGCTCAAAAGCCAAATGTAACTGATTGTAAACCTTGTTTTTCATCCTCATAGGATGCTCATATCAAATGAAAGTGCTGGAGATGGTCTGAGCTATCATCTGTATGAAAAGAGCGCAGATGTGGACTGATACATTTAGTAGTGGTTCTGATGCAGCAGAAACCGGAGGCTTTGGTCTGCTCACACCAGAGAAGATCACAGTCACAGGAATCACACGTACCAGGGAACTCTCTGTATACATCATGGCAGTATCAAGTAAGTGTATGGGTACATGACAGTACGTTACTCCTCACATAAAAAGAAGTTTCTTCAAGGCACTGAAATTAACTAACAGCTTAAAAAAATCTGAATTTATACTTAAGACACCAAGCAGTCTGACACACTGTGGCTTCACTGTGATGAGACTTTGTGACAGATATTAATATCCTAGGTAAGAGTTCTGTTCTTCCCCCACATCACCAATTCAGGGACATTTTGTTTCTGCAACATTTCTTGCTTCTCAAGTCACTTAGATATTCTACCCATAAATCCTCTTCCACTTGTCTTAATTATAGCATCTCACAGTTTGAGTCTTCAAACAAACCACCATCATCTGTGGAAAATACCTGCTGAGATCACAAGACAGCTACACCTTTGTAGGAGTTGGAGGCCTCTGTAGATATCCAGCTGGCTGCTGATAATTAAGAGCTACCAAGTTGCATCAGACTTGAGAAATACCACTGTCATTGTTCCTATCATTTATTTAAGAAATCAAGCAATGTTTATGACCAGAGGTTTAAAGTAAGTCAATGACCAATGCCACAATTCTGTAAAGAGCCTGTCATATAAAAATGGTGCACTTATAGAGTTAAGAACAGAAGTAAATTGATGAGATGTAATACACAACATTAAGGTCATGTATTTGCAGTCTGTCGGGACCCTGGCACAATGAGAGATGTTTAATTTGCAGAAACTAATCAGTCTGAACTGATTTAAATGCCTGGCTCTCAGCATTTACTGTTGTTATATTTTAAATAGAACAGAAATGAGTTTTAGCAGTCCTTTAATCAGGATAGTAAAGGAAAATCTGAAGGTCTCGAGGATGTTGTGAAGGTCAGTGTACTTCAACTCTAAGCCCACTCCTCCTCCTAGCCTGAACTGGAATAATAAATTGTTTTGTCATTGCACAGCCTTAAAGGGATAGCATAAGAAAGTGGTATTTTTCAGCTCCTGAGTAATGTAGAAGTTCACTACTTTAAATATCTCTTGCTAGGAAACTTAATAAGCATTTAGGGTTGTGTGCACAATGTTCTGTCAATTACGCACTCGAAATCCACTGACTGACACAGAAAAGCTATTCAGATCCCCTCAGATAAACAAGAATGCAATGATAGCAGCCAGCTGCTTGAGGTGAGGTTAGCACTGGCTGAACACCACATGCAAATGGAGGGTTTCTTCTCTGAAGTGAAGTATTGTCACAGCCAGTTATAACACCCCTTTCATCCAAGCAGTGAAGAGCTCCAGCCTGGATACAGCCTGGCTACACAATTGCACAGCGTGATTGGCTCTACCAAATCTGAAGGAAGTGCCTCATCAAAACAACATCAGTTGTTACTCTGTAGGCAGCTGCTTAGCACTTTTCATAGAGGAGTAACCCCTGATGCAAAAAGACGTTACTCCCTGTTTACAGCTCACCATTGTTTGTTGGCACTGGCTCAGCAATTTTACTGCTCGAGTTATAAACATTTAGAACATTCGTCATGTGTGTGTTGGCAGTGTGCAGCTGGACAGAGCTGATATTCAAGGATCCCATTCGAGCCCTTCTTTATTACCACGCATATACAAACAAGCAGAGACTGTAGCTCAGAGCCCCCATGCAGAAGAGATGCTTTGGTTCAGCTAAGAGGAACATCTCTAAGTGAACCACTTTAGGTTCAATCATTTTGGCCAAGTCATCTGAAAGTGAGCATAAAACAGAGCAGTTGCATTCAGTGTAAGTAAAGTACCTCAAACACTTTCACAGCTAAAGGGGATAGGAACATCAGCCACAAGCAGACACAAACATCACTCAGGAAATAAAGGAAACAAGGATCCTCCCCCCGTGACAGACTTGGGAGAGGATCATCCTCCTCTGCCTCAAGGAGAAAGAGGCTTCCATGATACAAGAAACAAAAGGAGTTTGCAATAACCACAATAAATGCGTGTTTAAATGAGGGGTTCTGCAACACAGGTAGATCCAGTGCTTGTTTATCAGCTCTGTCCAGTACTGAAGTTGGGAACATAAAAAGAAGCCCGATGTCCAGGAGAATTGAAGACATGGGTCAGGCTTCACCCACACTCCTGTATGTAATTTTGGTTGCTCACATGCAAGGGAGACAAAATTCATGTTCTTACCTGAGCAGAGACAGACAGGCATCTAAGCAGGGAAATGAAAAGGCCTGTTAATTGCAGCAGACTAGAGGTCTGCCTTCCGTAAAGGAAAAATATGTAGCTCTGAGAGTGGGGAGTTTTGGAAAGTGGCTCAACTACAAACAGAATATGTTCATATAAATATAAATCACTTTGCACTTGCAGATGGGTAAAACTAACTAGTTAAGATGGAGCCTGATAAGTCTCAGCAGGTAATTGTATGGTGCTGCTGCTGCCCACAAGATTACATGAAAACATGGGAAAGTTCAAGCTATGTGCTGCACTGCAAGCCTATGCGTAGTTTAGTTCTCATTAAGTATACCTAAAAATTAAAGTAAAAAAAAAAAAATAGATACCACAGGCCTAACTGGTTTAGCTTGTTTGAAACCACTGGGCTTTCTGGTGTAGAAAACTATAAAATAAGCGGTCTCAGACAGCACTACTGGGGGATTCCTAGGTCCTTTCAGAGGTTCTCTGTAGCAAAAGTTGGCAGGTATAGTAACTGTTTTGTGTTACTTGTCACACAGGTATTTCAGAAAACTGAAATGGGTGGGTAAAAAGCTTTCTTAATGTAGCACCAAGAAAAAGCTTTTAGCTGCTTTTGTAACCAGTGATGTGGGCACAGACAGTGAATGAAGGTTGCTATTTCTAGGAAAAAAAAACGTGACAGAAGAAGGACAGAAATGATGTTTTGCAAAGCACGGATAGAATCTTATTTTAGAAATAATTCTGCAGAAAGAGTGGTGAGGCACTGGCACAGGCTGCCCAGGGAGGTGGTGCAAATGCTGTCTCTGAAGGTGTTCAAGAAGGGGGAAGGTGTGGCACTGAGGGATGTGATTGGAGGGCATGGTGGGATGGGTTGGGGGTTAGACTTAGTGATCTTAGAGGTCTATTAGAGCATTTATGATTCTATAAACCAATCCCATCATGATCCCCAGCACAATGAGGAAGGACTCCACTTCACAGATAAAAAACTACTTAAGAGGCACTTTGTTTATTCAAGATAACCTTGGGAATACCCATAAAATAGAATAGAAAAGAAAAAAACACTGCAAATCCATGCAATTCTCAAGAGCAGGGCAAAGTGTTGACATATACACTTTAAGCAAAAGAAATGGTTCTAGTACTTCACGTCTGTAAGAAAATAGAGCAGATTCATACCAAGGATTTCAATTAAAAAATAGAAGTCTGATGGTCTCTGCAGTAGTGTTTAGTCCAGCCCTTCCTAGGAAGAGTTAAACTGTGAGCAAAACAGTTTCCAAGAAGCTGTTTGCTAACAGCCCTTTACCCTGAAGCTGTAAGCCCAGGAGCAGTACTTGAGCTGTGAGCTCGTTCAGTACCTGCACACAAACAACAGGCACAATCTCAGAATGCAGCAAGGCAGATTTACAAAGGTAGGGAGTTCAGGCATGGATTACAGGCCAACCCAACATTTCAAATCTAGAAGGCTGCTGAACCTTGCACAGCTTCATCTCCATGATGAGCAGCATACACTCGCCTGGTGTGGTTTCAGCCTGTGAGCACTCAAGTATGGGATTTCAGCTACCGTGGTACTTTTCTGTGAAAAACATGTTTTGATTGTGCTCCCAGCAGCCTTCGTGACAGGCACAGAACGCTCCAAATCTCTGCATTCCGTCCCCTTTACGACCACACCACGCAGGAGAATTACAGAAAAAGGGGCAACAGGAACTAAGAGGCAAACCACCTGCTCACGCCTTAATGAGACCTCTGTAATTGCAATTTCCCACCGACCAATAAGGAACTGACCAAGGAGAGATGGCAAGGTGGAACCCATCAGCACAAGGAGGACACCTGGGCAGGGCAGGTCGTAAAAGGCCGAAGGTGCGCTTCCCTTCCGCCGCGCTCGTACCCCTCAGGGCCCGGGGCCAGGCCCAACCGCGCAGCGTTTCCCGCTGAAGGCCGCGGTCTCCCAGCGCTCTACCTCCCCTGAGGCGGGACGGGGCTGCTAGGATCTACCCGAGGAACTGCTCCTTGGGCAGAGGGAGGGGCGAGTGGGGTCGGGGTTATGGGGACGGAGATGGGGATGAGTGAGGGCCCCGCGCCGCCGCTCACCTGCGCTCCGCCGAGGGCCGCCGGGAGGAGGGGGCGCGCAGTGCGCATGCGCGGTGAGGAGGCGGGAAGAGGCGCTGCGGGGTGATGTTTTGGAGCTGCTCTGACTCGCAGCGAATCAGCGCAGAAGGCGCGAGTTGCTTCTAGCCGGCACTGAGCCTCGTTGGGATAGCTCCTGAGGTGGTGCACCCGCTGTCGTAGGGGATGTGAAAGGGTGGCTGCGTTTATTAAACTCGCAGAAAGGGGTGAGTAGCTTTAGGTGTCGTTATTTAAGTGTAACTACGTAGAAATCACCAGCCAGGAGTAAATACAGTCAGCTTCAGTATCAGTATGACGTAACCCATTGTCATGTCCATTATGTGCTTTTCAGCATACCATCTCTTGCAGTGCAGGTATCGATGATGCAAACCTGCAAGCACTACTGCTGAACTCCGCTCTAGGCCAGCGGTGTTTCACCAACACCGTTTCATCATCGTGTGGTCATCAAGAGATGATGTAAGTACTGCCCTCTGCTTATTTTTTTTTCTGCTGCAGTTTACCTATGACAAGCTGTAAGCAGGCACCAGTGAACACAAGTGCCTGGAGCTGTGTAAAAAACACAGCTGTGTACACAGGGTTTGTTGTGAGCCATGAATGCGTTTCCCTGCTGTACATCTGTTGAACTGAAATGATTCTCAAAAACTATTTTGATTGTGGGAATTAAAAACTGAGAATGGGGAGGAGAAATCCGTAGTATGAGAGCATGTTTGTTCATGGTAACAGGATCATAGGTTGGTATAAAGTCATTCCTGCTCTAACTGAGGTTTTGCAGTGAGGCTGGGGTATTCTCAGTGCAGAACTCTGATGGTGCCCTGAGTAGAAAAAGCAATGGATCTCCTTAGGAAAAAGCAAAATGTATGGCTAGATGCAGATTGAAAGCATTTGAAAGGCTTAGTGTACCAGAAACTTGTCTCAGAAAGGAGTTTTGTAGACAGTGTTGCAGCGTTTGTCAATGGCCAGTGATCTTGGACATTTAACGGTGGTGGGACAGCAGAAAAAATCCTTTCAACTGAACTGCTGAGTTCAGTTCAGAGGTTCTGTGCATGTGGAGTTCAACTTTCTGACCTGCTGCCTAAAATTTTATACGATGGCATGCATACTGGTATTGCCAACAAGTATTAAAGTATTGTGAGTATTCCTCCAGTCATCAGGTTGAGGCCATAGTGCATCCTGCTGCTCTGGCTGCCGTTACTCGCCTTGTCTACAGGGAAAATTTCTGACTCCACTGGAGATGTTCAGGGCTACAAAATTTTTGTTCTTAATTAGCACATCAGCAGTGCAGCCAGACCTTAATTTCACGGCTCAGCAGTGCTGGCATTCTCCTGACATGGGGCTTGGGTCAGAGCTGTGGCTGAGGCCAGCTCTAGGAGACAGCTCAGAGGGAGGCAGAATGTGAATCCAGAGCTTCTCACGCAACTCATAAGTGCCCTAATCCAGTGTGTGAGACAAAAATACTTAACTGAAGGACTTTACTGGATGTTGCTATATGAGATTTGGTGGCATAGGCTTCTGCTAAGTACCTCTAACAACCAGATTTTGGGATAAGCTTGTCTCTTGTGGCCAAGAAGAAAACTGAGGAGCCTAGGAGGCCTGACAATTTGATACTCTATCATTGGTGCTCATGGGATGAAGGTTTAAATCCTCTCTTATTTTCATTTACACCAAGCAGAAGTGGCAATATGCAGTTCAAATAAAAGCAGAAGCAGCATGAAAAACTTATTTCAAAGGAGTTGCAAGACAAAGACCTCCTTCTCTGATTCTGGGACTGCCTCCAAGAAAGGGAAAACAGATACAAAAACAAGTCACGTGTATTACGTTGGCGTCTTTTTCCTTCAGGGCTCAAAACATGGTCCTCAAATGTTTTATAGTATGGAGTATTTGGCTTTTTTGGCTTTTAAATGCAATGCATGTAGAAGTCTTAAGTGTTTTATAACTATTCATTACTTATTTTCCATGCATGGAATGTTGAATAGCCTTTTCTCAGCCTCAGGATTTGCAAACTAGAATCAAGATGTCCCAGTGTGGGAACTGGTACTTTGCCCCGCCCTGAATGTCCTGTTCTATGAGTATTGTATAAGCAGCAAAAGAAGCTTTTCTCCCTGTTAGCCTATCAGCAGCACAAACTTAGGCCCATTGCTGCCTAAGAGCAGGTGGAGACACATTAAAACTTCATCCATCTTCTGAAACTCCATCTTCTGAAGAGTCCAGGTTTGCAGTACGACTGCTCAGGACATTAACATGGGTTACACTGGAAGCTGCTTAGTTCTAGCTCTGCTTAACCTGGCAGGTTCTCAGGCCTCTCTCAAATGGCCACTTGCCTGCTAACGTCCGCTACAGTCAGGAGTAGCAGAAGTAGGCAAAAAGTCAATCTGTGCTCTACAGAAGTTTTTGATCAGCATTTCATCATGTGGTAACATAGGGTGAAGTGTTCATACAGAACTCTAAAGAATTAACCTCCGGGTCACTGCAGGTCCTGGTAGAGCTGGCTTGAGGGAAAGAACTGGGCTCATCTGGGGCTATATGCCACACACCTGCAATGTTAGGTTTCTCTCCTCCTCTGGAGCATCTCTGCTGCTCCGCCTGTACATGGATAAGCAAAGCACGAAGGAGAAGCCCAGAATCATCCAGGCTGGTGGTGCTGCAGCATCCAGTGCAATGAATAGGGTCAGCCTTTCAGAAGGGCTGGGATAGATATACCCTCACTCTTGGACATGCTGTTTGAAGAGATAAAAAAAGGTGCATGGAAGTGTGCATGTTAATTGGTGTCAGCACTAGTTTAAATTTGTATTGCAGTGAGTGCATTAATTAGCTGAAATGAAGACAGAGCAAAATGTCTCTGGATACCCAGTTGATGCCTTCTCTCGTGTTCTGTACAGGCACAGGAGCTGTGGGGACTTACATTTCAGCTCACCATAGGCACATAGATGAGGGGTTTTCAGGCTTAGCACAGCCTTGGTTTTCCTTCTAACAGAGGAGCCTGATACTGGAGCAGATAAACAGCAGTTTTATTCAGCAGGACTAGTTACCTTCTAGTGTAAGGACAAAAACAGTGCCACGCTTCCATATTCTTACAAAATAAATCACATTTTGTGTGAGCATGAAACAGAACAGGGCACCCAAGAATTTGTAGGAAATACTATGCTTGTTTCACAGGAAAGTGTTCAAATTTGATCTGGGAATCATCAAAAAGTAATCTGAGAAATGACACCAGCAGAGGGCATGTGTTACTTAACACTGTACCTAAAATGCAACTGTAGGATGTGGTTGTGACTGTAACTGCCGAGAGGCACATTCTGGTTAGAGAACTGCTTTTGTTCTGTACAAGTTGTGCTGGTGGAGCTTGTGCATAATGGACAATCGACACTTAGGTAATGCTTGATTAGAAGGCTGTATTATTTCAGGTACTTGCTACAAAACAAAAATAGGCATTACACCATGTGCAGTACAAGACTTCTTAAACTTAAAAGATTGAGGTGAAGCAGACCACCTTTAAGCAATCCTCCCCACAAGACAATTTTACGCAGTGATAAGACCACATTAATTTATACTCCAGCAATTCTTCCACACTCACATAAGCAGTTGTGCAGATTCCAGAACAGTTCTTCTGACTTCTAGAGCTGCATCTCTGCTCTGCTAACACTCCATGTTATGAGCATCTGCTCCTGCTGCAGGCGTGGGAGGAACCTTAAGGTGTGATGGGAAGTGAAGGCCTGGAAGAAGTACCCATCTGAATTCTGCTCTGAATCAAAGTCACCGTGCTACACTCAGCATATGTTCTGCTTTCACTCATTTCATGGGGAAATAAGAAACAATTTGCTTTTCACTGATTGCTTCCATGCCTGATGATTGCATCAAACTTAACATCAGTCAGCTTTTTGAGATACTTCAAGGCACGTTCTGGAAGCAACCTGGAAGGAAAAAAAAAGCCCATTAAATTAAACCTAGGATAAGAATTCATGTTTTGAAGCAAGTGGCACCACAGGTGGGGCTGGAGCTCGTCTGGGCACAGAATGCAAGCTCACATCAGACAGAGCAGAACTGAAATCTGGGGAGTACTTCCTAAAAGCCCATTACCTTCATAACTGTTCGTCTACCTTGACCTTCAGTCTCTTCAGCACCTTCCTCCTTCTGTGATCACTTCAAGGACATATATCCACTGCAAAGGATGTTGGTTGCATCACTGCTTGCAGGTTTAATGTCAAATGTAGGCAAGTACTTTAAAATGAAATAAGAATTAACTTTGCTTTCTAAGCCTCATCTGGCTGAAGGATGAATTTTGGGAAGGCAAAAGATTCTTTACGCTCTCTCATCAGTTTTGTCTGATTCTTGGCTTTCATGAATGAGTTACTATGAAGTTCCGAGATATGTAGAAGCTAACTGAAGTGGTAAAGTAGTTGTTTTGATGCAAATCCAGCTTTTAAATTGGAGCTGTGGAGAAAGGACAGCCCCAGCAGAGCAGCCACACTGGACTTAAGAAGTATGAGAGGACAAATCTCACTTCACGTGGCAGAGGGAAGAAGCAGAACCCTTCTCAAGCTGCATTCCCAGCCTTTGTGACCTAGGCCTTCTGGTGTTGCCATGAAGAAGTGAACACCAAAAAGAAGCAGTTCCTTCACTGTTTCTGGAGCTTGAATGGGACTGTTGGTTCTGAGAAAATATTCTTTGCAAGCCCCTGGGAAATTCCAGTTGTGATAGAAAAGTGATCCCTTGATCTCCTTCTGCATCCCTATCAGCCAGTGGAGCATCTGAGTTCTTCACTCATCGGCTCGTGTGAAAATTGAATCATAATGGCCTACAAAAGGACTCAACAAAACCCTCATGGTGTCTGCTGTTGTCATTGGAAAGAAACAATAAACTATAACTTTGTGCCACAGCTGCTAAACTAACACAAAATTGAATTGCATGTTACAAGCGTGTTCAAGAAGCGTTTAGATGTTATACTGAGGGATGTGGTTTAGTGGGGAATATTGGTGATATTTGGACAGTTGGACTGGAAAGACCTTAGAGGTCTTTTTCAGCCTTGGTGATTCTATGAAGTGTCATGCTTGTCCACTCCCACAGTTATCCCTTATGTTGTTACATACCGTTCAAGAAGTAAAGCAATGCGTTGAGTTGATGGAACAAAAATCATTTTCTGGT
>VXAB01008132.1:15927-73233 GCA_013399175.1 Odontophorus gujanensis
CACCACTATTTCCCACTAAACCATGTCCCTCAGTACAACATCTAAATGTCTCAGTAACTCCTCCGGGGTTGGTGATTCCATCACCTTCCTAAGGCAGCCTGTTCCAGCACTTGACCACTCTTTTGGAAGAGTATTTCCTAATGTCCAATTTGAATCCCCCTTGCCTCTGGTTGAGGCCATTCCCTCTGTTTCTATTGCTAGTTTCATGGTAGAAGAGGCCAACCCCCACCTCACCACAACTTCCTTTCAGGCAGTTGTAGAGAGTAATGAGGTCACCCCTGAGCCTCCTCTTCTCCAGACTGAATGATCCCAGTTTCCTCAGTTGCTCCTAATAAGACTTGTGTTTCAGACCCCTCACCTGCTTCACTGCCCTTCTCTGGAGACCTGTTTATCACTGTTTNCACTGTCCTTCTCTGGAGACCTGTTTATCACTGTTTGTTATAATTTACAATAATACTGGAGGACAGGACTGCAAAAATGAATTCACAGGTAGGCGGACGCAAGGCAAAGTGGATTTAGGAGACTTGTAGCTGTAAATAAAACAGAAGGCATATTTGTTTGGGCAATATTCCGGTTTTCTGTTTTGAGAAGTGGAGATTTCTCATTTCCAGGGAGATCAGAATGTTGGCAGATGAGGTCAGGTTTGTTTGCATTTTCATATATTATTATTCCTTAAAAGTTTAAATGAGGATCTGTAATAATGTAACCTTATGCTTCTAATATCCAAGTAAATCCAGGGGTAAATACACCAAATCCTGTGAGTGTAAAATGAACGTTGCATATGTTCATACAGCCTTCATCCTTGTTCTTAACAGTGTGAAAGTTAAGAATATAACAAGAAAGTGAAAATTTGATTAAAGTATTTAAATATTTTATCTGAAAGACCATAATTTCTTACAAATTAAACAGAAAAGAGATTCTGTCTTCATCTTTTACTGATGAAGCAAAAGATGACAGACAAGCAACAATTGTAGATTGGGATTGTACTTGAGCAACTGAATGAAAGTTCACTTTTGAAATCAAAAGTTAGGATGTTGTTTTAAAAGGCATCCTGGTGGATGAAAGAAATATTTGTAATTAAGAAAACAAATGTAAGTCCGCTGAACACTGAGCTGGTGCCTCACCAGTACAAGCTCTGTAGTCAGTTTTATACAGAACTATTTGTAGATTACTGAACAATCAAAAGAAATCAGCTGCTTCTGTGTTTTTAACTCCAAACACATCATTGTGATGTTCGCAAATAATTAACAATCACACAATTCCAACCAAACCTCACTTATAAAAGATTTTCATTTAAAATATTTTCACAACTTCTGTAAATGACAACAATTTCTCTTCTGAGTGGAAAAATGATTTGTTGTCTTAAATATTTCATTCCTCAAGTGGCATCTATTATCTAGGAAACATCAGATTTCCCAGAGAATATAAAATATATTTTAGAATGTGAGCACAGATAATCATCATAAATTGGTGATTTTGTTTCTTAATATTACTGGACAGTTGCCTAAAATGGTAAGTTTCATTACACTAGAATATAGATTTGACCAAAGTGTGCAATTTTTTCCTTCAGTGCGCATTTAATGGAATAGTACAATAGTCTCAGAATATTTATATTGTGGTACATGATTGGAAAGTTGATCGTGTTCATTCGTTGCAGTTATACTGTTTTATTAGTGAATATTGAAATTCTCTCTTTCAGGATGTCGATTTTGAATGGTTATAGATAGTTTTCTATGTATTTACATTTAGCTTAACGGATAAAGAAAGTGCCAACAGAAAGGCTCATTAACACTAACTGAAAAATTATGTGATTAAGTGCTTCATTTAAAACCTTCTGCTCACAAATACAAATTTGTATCTTACAAATCCCCTACATTTCCAATAAAGTTTAGCTAGGCTGTCAATTATAATATTGACACCATAAAATCATGAGCTACAGCTGCATTTCAGTTTAAACAGATTCTGTGATAAGAAATTACTGGAGCTTTGATATTGCCTAGTGTCTGAATAAATACATTTATTTTTAGCTATATGTTTTTGTACTTTAATAATGAGATTACAAACAAAAGTTATTAATTTTTTGTTTGTTCTTTTCCTCCTTAACCCATTCACTGCAAGCAACTGTGAATCATCTCTGCTGGGTATCATATACACAGATTCAACTGTTGAAATATGTAGAATTATGGAAGCAGACAATGTGGAATAGTTATTCAATCATGTATCTTCTAATTTTCCTACTGTAACTACCATTTTTAGCTATGAATTTGAGCTAATAGTAGCTACTCCTTCAAAAAATAAGAGTTCTCAAAGATCTCAAATACATCAGGAAATGTATTTCAATTAAAATATTTTTAATATCACAGAATCAGAGAGTTGTAGGGGTTAGAAGGGGACTTTGGAGGTCATCTACTCCAATTCCCTGCCTAGAGCAGCTTCCTAGAGTAAGTTACACAGGCAAGTAGTTGCATGGACTTTGATTATCTCCAGAAAAGGAGATTACACATAGTTTTGGAAAATTTGTACAATAACAACAGATACTGAAAGAAGGTTAGTACCTTTTTATCTGTGTTTCTGTTAGATAGGGTTATACACTAAAGCTTCTCTTCTTTTTCCAGAGCTTGTAAATGTGTTCTTAAATTTAATAGAAACAAGCCATTAAAGGCCATCTAGTCCAACTCCCTTGCAATGAACTTGGCCTCATTCCATGGCAGAGGGGTTGAAACTAAATGATCTTTGAGGTCCTTTTCAACCCAGCCCATTCTATGATTCTATTATGCTATTATGACTTCTATTTTCTAATTACTATCAATAGTTCTATGGCATAGATTACTGCTTTTTTTCTTTTATTTTAGCCAAAAGTTAAAAAAATCTCTCAGCACTTTTGTGCCTTGCTCCTATCTCACTTCTTTGTAAGATATTTTAAGCAACCTTCAGTCTTCGTTTGAATGTAATGTGTGAGACAATCTCTTATATTTTTTTGCCTGTTTTTTACCATGCCACATAAAATCTGTCCAGGATTACTGTATTTTTCTTCCTTGGTATTGCAAACATAATTCTCCATATTCTCCCTTGCACCATTATTACTTTATTTCTAACTTTATGAAANCTCAGATGATCATCTGGTCCAACTTTCCACCTGCCACCACTATTTCCCACTAAACCATGTCCCTCAGTACAACATCTAAATGTCTCAGTAACTCCTCCGGGGTTGGTGATTCCATCACCTTCCTAAGGCAGCCTGTTCCAGCACTTGACCACTCTTTTGGAAGAGTATTTCCTAATGTCCAATTTGAATCCCCCTTGCCTCTGGTTGAGGCCATTCCCTCTGTTTCTATTGCTAGTTTCATGGTAGAAGAGGCCAACCCCCACCTCACCACAACTTCCTTTCAGGCAGTTGTAGAGAGTAATGAGGTCACCCCTGAGCCTCCTCTTCTCCAGACTGAATGATCCCAGTTTCCTCAGTTGCTCCTAATAAGACTTGTGTTTCAGACCCCTCACCTGCTTCACTGCCCTTCTCTGGAGACCTGTTTATCACTGTTTGTTATAATTTACAATAATACTGGAGGACAGGACTGCAAAAATGAATTCACAGGTAGGCGGACGCAAGGCAAAGTGGATTTAGGAGACTTGTAGCTGTAAATAAAACAGAAGGCATATTTGTTTGGGCAATATTCCGGTTTTCTGTTTTGAGAAGTGGAGATTTCTCATTTCCAGGGAGATCAGAATGTTGGCAGATGAGGTCAGGTTTGTTTGCATTTTCATATATTATTATTCCTTAAAAGTTTAAATGAGGATCTGTAATAATGTAACCTTATGCTTCTAATATCCAAGTAAATCCAGGGGTAAATACACCAAATCCTGTGAGTGTAAAATGAACGTTGCATATGTTCATACAGCCTTCATCCTTGTTCTTAACAGTGTGAAAGTTAAGAATATAACAAGAAAGTGAAAATTTGATTAAAGTATTTAAATATTTTATCTGAAAGACCATAATTTCTTACAAATTAAACAGAAAAGAGATTCTGTCTTCATCTTTTACTGATGAAGCAAAAGATGACAGACAAGCAACAATTGTAGATTGGGATTGTACTTGAGCAACTGAATGAAAGTTCACTTTTGAAATCAAAAGTTAGGATGTTGTTTTAAAAGGCATCCTGGTGGATGAAAGAAATATTTGTAATTAAGAAAACAAATGTAAGTCCGCTGAACACTGAGCTGGTGCCTCACCAGTACAAGCTCTGTAGTCAGTTTTATACAGAACTATTTGTAGATTACTGAACAATCAAAAGAAATCAGCTGCTTCTGTGTTTTTAACTCCAAACACATCATTGTGATGTTCGCAAATAATTAACAATCACACAATTCCAACCAAACCTCACTTATAAAAGATTTTCATTTAAAATATTTTCACAACTTCTGTAAATGACAACAATTTCTCTTCTGAGTGGAAAAATGATTTGTTGTCTTAAATATTTCATTCCTCAAGTGGCATCTATTATCTAGGAAACATCAGATTTCCCAGAGAATATAAAATATATTTTAGAATGTGAGCACAGATAATCATCATAAATTGGTGATTTTGTTTCTTAATATTACTGGACAGTTGCCTAAAATGGTAAGTTTCATTACACTAGAATATAGATTTGACCAAAGTGTGCAATTTTTTCCTTCAGTGCGCATTTAATGGAATAGTACAATAGTCTCAGAATATTTATATTGTGGTACATGATTGGAAAGTTGATCGTGTTCATTCGTTGCAGTTATACTGTTTTATTAGTGAATATTGAAATTCTCTCTTTCAGGATGTCGATTTTGAATGGTTATAGATAGTTTTCTATGTATTTACATTTAGCTTAACGGATAAAGAAAGTGCCAACAGAAAGGCTCATTAACACTAACTGAAAAATTATGTGATTAAGTGCTTCATTTAAAACCTTCTGCTCACAAATACAAATTTGTATCTTACAAATCCCCTACATTTCCAATAAAGTTTAGCTAGGCTGTCAATTATAATATTGACACCATAAAATCATGAGCTACAGCTGCATTTCAGTTTAAGCAGATTCTGTGATAAGAAATTACTGGAGCTTTGATATTGCCTAGTGTCTGAATAAATACATTTATTTTTAGCTATATGTTTTTGTACTTTAATAATGAGATTACAAACAAAAGTTATTAATTTTTTGTTTGTTCTTTTCCTCCTTAACCCATTCACTGCAAGCAACTGTGAATCATCTCTGCTGGGTATCATATACACAGATTCAACTGTTGAAATATGTAGAATTATGGAAGCAGACAATGTGGAATAGTTATTCAATCATGTATCTTCTAATTTTCCTACTGTAACTACCATTTTTAGCTATGAATTTGAGCTAATAGTAGCTACTCCTTCAAAAAATAAGAGTTCTCAAAGATCTCAAATACATCAGGAAATGTATTTCAATTAAAATATTTTTAATATCACAGAATCAGAGAGTTGTAGGGGTTAGAAGGGGACTTTGGAGGTCATCTACTCCAATTCCCTGCCTAGAGCAGCTCCCTAGAGTAAGTTACACAGGCAAGTAGTTGCATGGATTTTGATTATCTCCAGAAAAGGAGATTACACATAGTTTTGGAAAATTTGTACAATAACAACAGATACTGAAAGAAGGTTAGTACCTTTTTATCTGTGTTTCTGTTAGATAGGGTTATACACTAAAGCTTCTCTTCTTTTTCCAGAGCTTGTAAATGTGTTCTTAAATTTAATAGAAACAAGCCATTAAAGGCCATCTAGTCCAACTCCCTTGCAATGAACTTGGCCTCATTCCATGGCAGAGGGGTTGAAACTAAATGATCTTTGAGGTCCTTTTCAACCCAGCCCATTCTATGATTCTATTATGCTATTATGACTTCTATTTTCTAATTACTATCAATAGTTCTATGGCATAGATTACTGCTTTTTTTCTTTTATTTTAGCCAAAAGTTAAAAAAATCTCTCAGCACTTTTGTGCCTTGCTCCTATCTCACTTCTTTGTAAGATATTTTAAGCAACCTTCAGTCTTCGTTTGAATGTAATGTGTGAGACAATCTCTTATATTTTTTTGCCTGTTTTTTACCATGCCACATAAAATCTGTCCAGGATTACTGTATTTTTCTTCCTTGGTATTGCAAACATAATTCTCCATATTCTCCCTTGCACCATTATTACTTTATTTCTAACTTTATGAAAATTAGGCGCTGTATCACCTACATTATTGTGCACCTTTTTTTTTTTTTTTAATTCTACTGTTCTCTAATGTCCACATTAGTTCTCTAAAATTAATCCCAGCTTGTCTACTTTTTATGCTAAGGTGTTCACATCACATCTCTTTTTCCCAGCAGTTTTTTTATTTATTATTTTTTCTATCCGACCCTGTCTGCCGTAAGTGTCCTTTCTGAAAACTCATCCTTTCTTAACACCTTCTCCACCTGTTAGAGGCAAGCTGGTTTCATGCTGTGCTTGTTAATAACTGAATGATTATAATTACATAGTTTAACTAAGTTTTTAAGACTTCTGTTAGCCTCAAAGAACTTCTCACATGACCCCTATATCTTAAACGGATCATAATTTCCTAAAGTGACAATCAAGCTTCCTGTATCTCTTTGAAGCACTTTATATGATGATCCTTGAAGTTTTCACTTTGTCTCATAAACATAAGTGCATTAGGAAATGCTGATAAGTGCACTCGGATACTTGCTTTATGGTACCAGTGTGTAAATGCTGCTGCTATGTTTGAGAACAGCTGCAGTGACAGTTACTAGGCTGTAGTTACCACAGAAACCTCAATATCTTTAAAAGGAGTTCGGATGTAAAATGCTAGTAAGGATCATGAATTTACAGAGATTGAACTAATGAAAGTCAAGTTAAAATTTATACTCCTAAGTCACTTTAGCTTATTACAGACAATGAAAGTTCTGCCTAATGTTTATTTATTACTAATGTTTGAGACAAATGGGACCCAAAAGCCTTAATTTGTGATGTATTCTAGTGACTGTAGCACCTTGATGCTGATGTGTATTGATTATTTTGCCCTTCTAGGAAGACATCTTTGATCAATTGGTCACCTAGCTACAACATTTCTCCATAAATTACAATCATATTTGAATGGAACTTAGTAATTATTACAGATGAAAAATGCATTTTTATCCAGTGACCTCAAATATCACATTCATAAAAATATTTCTCCCATTACAGGATTCAGTGGTACATACTAATAACAATAAAGTGAAATATCATGAATAAAATAAACTGAATATTAGATGAAATTTTTTCCACGTCAATTTCTCAGATTTATTAGATAGCTGTGGATCCTGAGTCAAATACACTCTCAGCAATAAAATTGTCTGGTTGATACACTGGAGAATGAGTTAGGAAATAGATCTTGATGTTTTATATCTTCTAAAGTATAGATAATTTGCAGATGAATATAAAATAAGCTAGAACTTTCAAAGTTGTTTTAATTGTCCTTCCACAACATCTGCTTTTTTCTCTCTTTGTGTCTGTGATAGAATGTTGTTTTCAAAGAAACAGATAAGCTATGCATCTAGTGAAGTATACTGAAAACAGTTATGTTTGACTCTGACATTCTGTGTGAACCTGGAAGTATATTTCACTATTAGAGAAAGGTATATAAATAGAAAAGGAAAAATGGAGGAGAGATGAAGAAAATTTCTATCTGATCTTACAGGAAGATAAACTTCTAAAAATAACTCCCTCTTAAATTTTCTTTTAAATAAGCCACACAGATGAAAATGAACCTGTTATATTTTTCACATATGCCTAAAAGTATAGTTTGCATAGAAGCTATGGAAAACATATGGGAGACCACGTGAATCACTGCTTTTTTAAAGTCTATTTTTCTTTCTCTGAAGAAATTCTGAGCATGGAAAATTACAAATGATGATGTTTACATCATTTTTCTTAACAATTTTTTCTTCTGTGAAATAACACTCCTGTGCAATCCTGTGCATGTGTCATTATGAGCATGGTAAGTTAGGTCTTAATTTGTGTTTTAAAAGCTGTGATTAAAAATTCACAATTCTGAAGAATTTGTATTATTAAGTAATCAATGAAAGCTGAAATTTGGGACGTTAGAGTTTATTTTGATATTGATTCTGCTCCTTAATGATGTCAGCTTCAGCCAGCATATCCTGAGGCAGTCTGTAGGGAAATAAAGTACAGCACAAAGGTGTTCTACAGAGTAAGATGAATTCTTGAAAAGATTGGTATTTGAGTATAAGTGAAAGGGGTGTGGTTGACTTGGGTCATGCATGAATCAAGACTCTGGGCATTCTGGTTCATGTTCAAAGCCAGTATGGGGGTACAAGGATGGGTTTGTTTTCAAAAAGACCGTCTCCAAGAAAGGATAGTGCTCTTGATGCAGTACAGTAGCTGCCATATTGGTTGCCAGAGGGAATTTTAACAAACACATTAAATTTTAGATTGCTCTGGCTCTATTTAGAAATTGGAGCTCTGAAATAGCAAAATGACAAAAATGGCATGAAGTCCTCCTGATGGCTTCACCTGGAAGAATGTAGATAATTGAGTTGGACTGAGTTGCTGGAAGCTTATCATCTCAGTACACTTTACAGGAAAATTAATATGCAGACAGAAATTTATGCATCCTGACAAAATCATGTAATTTTATAAAACAACGAATCTAAGCATATATGAGCAAGCTTTCAAGCTGAGAATATCTTGTTTATGACTATGATGTTCTCAAGACTAGGATGTCATGTAACATTTTGCAGGCATACATTTTCGTATACATGAATGCACATGTATTCAAAGACAAAAAAATGTGCAAGTTTGATATAAGTTTTAAATTATTATGCAAGAGCTGTGTGGTTAACACCATATCCTACTTGCAGATCTTAAAATGGGAACTGAGACATAGCACTGATTTTAAAGAACCTTGGAGTAATTGTCAACTATAATGTATCAAATATAAATAGATTAATTTAGATCTTAATGTTCAGAAATGAAAGATTTCAAGTCGAAGGAAAAGCACAATGGAGAGTTAAGATTAACTGTGACAGCACAGCCTTTTATAGCTGTTACTGTCTAGATAAGAAGCCATTCTCTCTGGCATAAGAAACCCAGCTCAAAAAATTTTGAATTTAGGGTACTGCGACAAAACAGACATGCAGGAGCACAAAAATAAATAAGGAAATTTTACCAATGTATTTCTCTAGAAAGGTTTTCACGTTAGCCAGTAAGTATACATCACAGAGAAGTTTAAAATAAATAGTTCCTGGTTATCACTGCCAGCCCTCTTTAGGAAGTTAATAATGAAACTTTCCATAAATGATCACAATACAAGAAATGGAGAATAGTTGTGCTGTTTTCTTTCAGATGGCAAAAGATGTTATCTCTGTCCAGCTTCCAAATGTTTGTATTTGAAAGAAGAGATCATGCTGTACGTACTGGAATTTTCTACGGCTTGTGGACACTGTCTAATAGTGACAATATTTGAACAGTAGATCTAGTGGAGTGAAAGCATGATGATTTGGTTTGACTTTGGCCATCTTAGCAGACATAGGTAAGACAAAGAGAAATTGATATTGGTAGAATTTCTGTTGCTAAAGTATTTTAGTCAGTGATTAAATTAATCTCCTTTTTTATAACTGTAACATTATCACTGAGGATCATAAAAACTCGTAGGAAGAAATCAACTAAAATTTTGGATTTTATGGAAAGAATGTAGTAGAAGCCAGCCATCTTGGAACAGACATCTGCAGAGCCCATCCACAGCCAACAGACAGTAGCAGGTTATGAGAGTTGCGTGTTCGTCATGGCTTTACTCAGACTTTACAGATCTTCAGCTATTTTCTTTAAACGTATGAGATCTGAAATATTCATAGTGAACAGCATGTCCCAAATTATGCTTGTATGTACAGCACTTCAAAAACACGTAGTAACAGAGCTTGCTTTTCGAAGCTTGCAGATAAATATGGTGAAGCCAACTGGCTCCCTGAGCATAACTGCAGTTAACAGAAATTATTACTGCATGTTGTCTCTGAGAATTAACTCTTTGGATGGGACCAAGATCCTGCAATATGTGCCTGAGGAAGGTCTCTGAAAATGGGCAGATCCACAAGCACAACAGCAGTAAAATTGCAGCAGGAATAACTCATGGTGTGGTTCACAACTGGACACTGATCCTGAACAATAAAGGAGGTAACAATGAGAGATGTGGAACTTTATTTCATACAATACCTATTTGGTTTGCATACATTTGTTTATAACACAGGAAAGACAAAGAAAAAAACAATTAGATTGTCTTGGATTTTTGAAAAGTCATCAAAAGCATAAAGCTAAACTACTGCAGCATAAGATGTATTTGAGATACAGACTTGCCTCTGTAGAAATTACCCCTTGGAATAATATGAGTAAATGAAAATTTCCTTGCTTTGTTGTAGTGAAGTACAATTATTGGAATGTTGTTGTTGCTGCTGTACTGGTGTGATTAATCTGTAGCTAAAGTCTTGGAGAATGCTGTTAGATAAGTCTCTCTTTTCTCACATTTGAATCAGGAAAGCATTGTCAAACGCCTTCAGATTGCGTAGGGGATAAAAGGCAATAAAGGTTTGAAGCTATGTCGTGCTAAGTAAACACCCACATGATGATATGCATGAGAAGTATCCTACACAGAGTTCTGGAAATCTTGAGAGGATTTCAGTAGAACTCCTGCAGCTCCATGCACGACAAGATCAAAATCAGGAAAGCTGTTGCAGGTTTCATCTTTACAGCTGTGACTGTGATACAAATAAGAGGTACCTGAGCCACCTGTGAGACATTTATGCAGGGTACTAGAAACAGCTACAGCAGCATGGATTTTAGTATGGACTCATTTACTATATTTTTAAGGGCAAAGCTACATATTGTTGTGCCAAGAACAGCTGCAGTATTTCAAATAATTATCTCAAAGCTAGTTCAGATGTCTCTCACTGTATTAGACACAGTCAGACTATATATTAACAACACAAAAATGCAGAAATAAAGGCTTCTTAAATCAACCCCTAGAACTGGGTATGAAAAAAAGAGATCAGTTTCCAGAAACACAGTGAAAAATCCCACTGTCTTCAGTTGACTTGTTCCAGAAATGTCTAGCTAAAGTTATATCAGAATATATCCTTATTTTCAGATATACACTCAACAGAAAAACAGACGAAAAGATTCATGTCAGTGATTGAAAATGGGATTTTTTTTACTGGAGATAATGCATGTCTGGGAAAGCTACAAACCAGCAAACTGTTTTTAAGATAAATATACTTGAAAAATCTTATATTTCAACATTTGTACTAGTGTTCACTATATGGGAATTCCCTTCAAGGGAATTTTGTATGGCTTTGCAATCCACAGCATCATATTGTTCCCTTTTCAGTATGCTTAGTGATGGATTCGTTAAGGCTTTTAGGTGTTACCTGTGAGAAACTGTTTTCAGATATTCACAGTGTAGTGTGCACAAATAAGAGGGCATGGGGAAAAACATGAGCCACCATGCCTCAGCAACAACACTCTGTTACTACAAAAAAACTCAGGATTGAAAAAAAAAAATATTGTAAAAACATTGCTGTCACATACTGGATTTGTCTTTGATATGCAATTTACAATGCCATATCATCATTTGGTTTTCCTATCAAAGAAAATATAGACATGATTAAGAATATGCATGGCATCAGCATTAATATAAGAGCAAGTTAAGTGTTTCTGGATCAGGAAATGAGATTATAATGAACTCAGTGTGATTTCATTGAAGAAATTTAAACTTGATAACTATTCATAAGAAGAATAGGTACTGTGTTAGCGTTCTCTTTCCCTGGAGGTGAAAGAGCCTTGACAGGGCTGTTTCTCTCATTAAAAGCTGACATGACTTTGTCCTATAGGATTTTCTAGCTTCACTAAAAAATTTGCAGTCATCTGACACGTGTTCTTCTATTCCTAATGGATGGACAAGTCTAATTTAGTATATACATATACAATTAAATCTCTGCATGGCTCCGTTGCAGCAGAAGCTTGCTAAACTGTTTTTAGAAGAGATTTATATTGGGACTGTTGGGCATAGGACCATATAATTCAAGCTACCTTCTACTAAAGGGAAATGTCAAGATATCCATTTAGTTTGGGAAAGGGAGCTGCTACAGGATAATCATGCACATTGGGCCAGATCTGAATACAGTGTAATTGTACCAAGTCCCTTTATTATTGAATATGTTTTAAATTATTTGATGAAGCTGTTACAAATTAGATTCAATCTAGACTTGTCAGTTAAAAATATTTCTACTTTTTTCATTCAGTTTTACTCCTCTTGTCAATGAAATACGACCTATATTGACCTTAAAAATGGAGCAATTAAAAATTGAGTGGATTTGTACATGTGTACTGTGGATGGCTACTACTTTATCAAATATTAATTAATGTGGAGTGGTTATCAGTAAGACGTATGTTACAGTTTAAAAATAATTATTAGAACATTCAATGTTAATTCATATCTATGCACAAAATTCTCTCAAACTTAAAATGTGTTAGAAGTGAATATTACTGTAAATAAAAATTCATTAATTTTCTTACCAATTTATATCTCTATGCTCCTAAATATGTCCTTCCTATGGATCAAAGCAATTTCTTTGGAGGGTAGCATTTGGAATGCACAGAATGAGAAAAATCTTTCTACTACTCAAAATACATGAACAAACAAAGAAAAACATTTCCAAGCATTTTGACAGAAAAGTTGAGAAAAAAATTGACAGACTGGTTATAATTAGAAGGTACTGATCTTTTGTGAATTCAGAATACTTTCCAAATATGTAACTTCTATAAGGTCTTATATTGTCAACTTCAGTAGAATTTTCTAACAAGATTAGTTAGAACTTTCAGTTATCTATTGAAATCCCAAGGGCACGCATGGTAGAGGAGAATGTTTTGGCAGCTGAGTTAAAGCTTTTCCGATGTTTGCTCTTTGCCACTTTCCATCTGTGCCCCCTGGCTGCCTGCTCTATCCACCAAAGAATTCTCAAGGAACTGCACAAAACTGGCAACAGGGGACACTGATAATGGTGTTTGCATAGTACTGCCTGATATGACTCAGGTTTTTTTAATAACGGAAGGGTGAATTTCATCTCCAGAGTTTCTGACTGATTTCCTGAACTCAACACTGGCTTTAATTTTAATTCCACAAAAACATAGCACAAGGGGCATTGCATAGGATCTCTGCATGTTTCAAATTTATATAATTACGTAACTAGGCCCTTGAGAGAGAGCTATAAATCTTACTAAACATTAAAACTTACCATTGAGGTTCCAGGTATCATAGAATTTGGAGGTGTCAAACAGTTCCAGAAGCTGTAGGGAGGTAAAATATATGTATTTTTAAAAAGTTGCAAAAGGATAGTTTTTATGTTTTTGCTTCCTCAACTCCACTTATCTGCCTCTTTTCTGTTAACATTTTGTAGCATTTCTGTGGAAAACTGACTTCTAAGCACTAACTTCTGACCTTCTCACATCCTCCTCTTTCTCATCTGTCTTCTGTTTTCATTTTTCTTCCTTTTTTCTTCAGCAACTATGAAGACATTTTACTAGCTGGTTCCACATGTACTAGAAATGTTTATGACAATGTGCTCTTCTGAGTGTCCTTTGTGAACAGCAGTGTTTTTCTTCCATGAATGGCAAAATGTTTAATACAATTCTTGCAAATAATAAGTGGCTATACTTACCACTATCAGTGTTTACTGTTACCAGTGAGGCCCTAAGTCCAGTTAAGTCACTGAGTTATATCTCTAGTGCTTTCCTCCAGTAATTTCATCACAAGATTATATTGTGTTCTCCCTTATTCATCGTCCTGTTAGGAGTGACTCTCCTGTTCCTATAGGCATATTAGAGGATATATCTATTATTCAAAAATGTAAATTTCAGGTCACACTTAGACCTAGTCCACAACAGAATGATTCATTTTACTGTTTCTAAACTGTTAATGCTTTTCATATCTGCCATAGAATAAACTGCTTTTTTTGTTCGTTTGATTGATTGACTGGCTTTTAGTTTATTTTCTTCAATCCAAGGTGACCTGGTATATGAATTGCCTAATGTATTTTATTCCATAATTTCTAAATCGAAATTTAATACTAACATCTAGATATTGTGAAAAATTCTTCTAAACTTAGGTCATGCAGGAAATCTGTACTCATTTTGGAATCCCCCTTGCAATTTTACCTCATCTTAAAAATGTTTTTTCTTGCACATTGTAGAAAGCATTTATAAGAAAAAATATGAATAGCTAAGAAAATTTTAGTCTTCGTCTTTCATGTACTGGCATGAATTCAGATTACTAAATTCTTCAAACTTCTCTTGGATGTCCGGAATGTGGAGTTTTTCCAGAATTAGAAGAATCCCCCATTACCAAGTAAAAGAACTTTAAACGCTGAAGTCAAGTGTTCCAGAAACCACGTATACTCAACTGTTTCAATTTTTTCAATATTTGTTTCAAATTGTGATGAAACAAGCAAACAAACAAAACAAAACAAAAGAATAACATATCAAAAGACTTTCTAAGTTTGTAACTCTTACTGAATTTAATATTTGAAAAAAACACTGTACTTTGAAAGCTAGTTTATAATGCTTTGATGTTACCGAGAATGTTGTCTTGTAAAGGCAGTAAAAAAACCCTAACTACATTGACAACTTTTATTCAGGCAACTTTTCCTGTCAGGAGAACAATTTACCTTCAGTTGGTGTGTGTTTGGCTGTACATCACTAACATAAATGCAAACTTCGTTCATGCAACAGACGTGTGTTCCTACCAAAACTAGAATAATATGTTTCTGACACTGTGTTTATGACCAAGAGTTAGGATGGAATGCAGAGTAACATATGTACTCATGAGGACCAGACTTCTGCAACACTTACAAACTGGTGTTCAGGCTTTTGCATTAGTCTCAGCAGGAAACACTGGTAGTAAAACATCAAGAAAGGCCTATGAAAAACCATTTGGATAGGAAGTGGAGATAATGAGTAAACCAACATATTTTGTCCGCTCTGGGCACCAACTCTTTTATGCTTCTGCAAAGTATATAGTCTTCTTAGCTAGAAATTAAATATGCATATGATAACGTTGGTTTGTAAAATTTGAAACAGATACAAATTACACATTTGCTCCTGCTGGATTTTATTGTTGCTATCAATATGTATTGCAAAACTTAAGAATCATCTTTTATATCATTAAGAAAAAAATTTTGATCAATGTATAGAAGCAAAATAAGTGAGAGGCAGACATATGATCATTCAAATTTTGATTTTCTTAATATGTATATATATTTGTAATTAATTCAATATTTTCAATGTACCACTTGAAATTATTTTTATTACTTTATTTTCAGATTTTTGCAACTTCTATATGTATTTCAAGACTAATGAGAATTTTGTACAGTAGCACACAGGGCAAATTTGAACTTAAGTCCATGGCTGTGTTTCCTCTGGGACACTGATGTCAAGCTTCAAACAAGTCTGAATAATGGAATCAATTAAAGCAAGTTAGAACACAAAGATCTAGAAGCTAATCTCACAGTTTTTACATTTTTTAAAATAAAAACTGTCCTTTTGATGTCTTTCCAGACTAGACCTCAGAGGCCTCTAAGAGAATCTTGTTCTCCTCATTAACATCCATTAAGCATCAGTTATTAAAATCCTAGCTTGCTAATAATACCCAACAATAGACTGTACCAGTATAAAATCTTGCATTTATGTACTTTCAGTGTAGTAGACTCAGATTCCTTGATCAGCATATTTCCTTGGTAAGAGAGATTTCTGGAGGAATAATATAATTTATCTTTGTAAAATACCCCTATATCTCGTTTCCCAAACAGTCAGAATCACAGACTAGTTTGCTTCAGAATAGACCTTAAAGCTTATCCAGTTTTAGTACCTAGTTCCATGGGCAGGACTACCTCCCACCAGCTTAAGCTACCCAGGTCCCCATCCAAACAGCCTTGGATGCCTCCAGGAATGGGGTGTCCACACCCTGTCAACAGTTTAGGGGCTGTTTTGGCCTGGTTCCATGATGACTGGGGTGGGGGGACCCATGGACCCAAGCCCCAGGAAAAGGAAAAGGGTGAAAGGAAAAAGGAAAAGGGAGATGGACCTAAAAACAAAACAGTGACAACAATCTGAGGAGGAAAACTAATTTACTAAATAAGATATCAGAATGCAAAATAACACAATATAATACAATATAATTGGAACTGAAGCTAATAAATCAAATAAAATGAAAGAGGGTGTCCAAAAACTGAAGGCCTTACGCCTATGTTTTTATCTTTTCCTCTGAGCAGAAAACCTAAAAGTGTATGTGACTTTGAAGATGATGAAGAAGGACAAGTAACATGATGATCTGTATATTCTGCCACTGGTCGACATTATCACAATGTTGCTCAGTTATAAAATGCATTATAAAGGCTACAACATTATTTGTTTTTCTTTTTCTTGTAGCACAGATGTCAGAAAGAGAATGATCCATACAGTTTAATACTATGTCTGGAAGTTTTGATGCTGATGCACTATTAGTGTGTGTGTCCTGATCTCACAATGTTATGATAGCCCTGAGTCCTTGCATAAAGGAGAGTTTCTAGAGAATTGCTCATGTTTTAAGCTGTTCCTCCATATGAACGTATACTGAATATTTCTTTGGTGCCTGAAAGACACATCTGATCTGATTCAGCTCCCAGAAGTTCGCAAAGACCTCGGGCGTTTTCAGCTGAGCTGAGAAAAGTATCTACAAATGACGACTCATACATTTGTATAAAAACAGTATCAGCTAACCTAGGTTAATGTTACTTTGTATGTAAACTGGCCACACATTGGCAGCCCATCCTTTACAGCAGTGAACGATTATATGAGCTCAAGAGCTCAGGAATGTAGCAAAAAATATATTGTGAGGAATTTGTTAGCGCATTTGTCATTAATGTGGTTGTCAGTGAAGTAACAATTTCAATCATTTTTGAAATTTGTACATAAATGTACTCATCTGTTAGATTTAACATTTGGAGTGGGGAAAGAAATTTATCATTTATACAAATGCAGAAATATAGGAAAAATAAGAGGGAAGAAAAGGGAAAAAAAAAGAAAAGCTCTATTTTCAGAAATATTTTCAGCATAATGAGTCTAGTGGAATCTTTCAACCGTAGCATGTTATCCAATTAATAATCATCTTTGGTTATATTAACTTCTTGTATAATAGTAACCACGATTTTTCAAACCATTAAAATGATGAATTTTATAGGTTTTGTAGTTGACTGATTATAAATGAATTGTGTTCATGTTCAGGAGTTTTTGAATATCTATCAGTATGGAAGTCTTCAAAACAGAATATGAGGTAAATGAAAAGCAGCAGTAAAGAATCTCAACAAGGAGAAATTTCTCTTTCAGTGAGTGGACATTTCAGAAATATGATGAAGGGAGAATAATTCTGAGAGTGACTTTTCTTATGTCTTTAAGTTAGATTATATTTTGAGTGAATTCTCCAAGTGTCATGTGGTTATCCATGTACTAAAACTCCCAGGTAGAGTGTAACTGAGAAAGTTGCAGTACTTTGCTTTATTCACTTTATTCAGAAATTGAGAAATAATGCAAGTATGTCAATACACCAGTTTATACGTTCCTTTTTTTTCAAATCTACTATAATACAGAAGGTAGACTTGAATGTGTATACTACATGTGTATTTATATACAAACAAGGTGTGGAGCAGGTGAGTGCATATAGAGGGAGAGACCCTGTATGTAGATCATATGCTTTCCTGTATATTCTGTATATTCTTATACAGTACAGTTCTTTGAAATGAAACATACCAGTTATGCATATTGAATTAAATATACATATATATAGCTTCTCTGAATGCAACAATTCCATTAATATATTGTTTGTAGTGTCTTATATGAAATAATATTGTCTATGTAAACATACTGTTGAGAGACAATAAGCACCTTTGAAAACGGAAAATAGAAATTAAATAATAATTGTAAGTTTAAATTCTGTATTTGTGTACATTTTCATTTTTAGGTGATGAGGAAGCAGAACATAGAAGAATATTTTTATGGAACTTAGGAGTATTTTTTCTAAGAAATGGAAATACTTTAAATTAGAAGCAGTCATTCAGTAATGGTGAGTTGTTTGATTGTTATGCTGTGCTTCTTAACATAGAACTTTTACTGCAGTAAAAGGTTAATTAGTTGGGAAATGAAATACAGAAAACTATCATGAATGAGATGGTATTAAGTCTTCCTTTTTCTGCCTGTCTCCCTGTCTCTTTCTAGAATATAGACTCAAAAAGGGCAAAGGTGCCTCTGTAATTGGACATTCCTAAGCGAATTGCACTGTCTTCATTCATACACACAGTGGGAAGTAAATGGATTTCATTTCCCTATAGAATATTACAAGCTTCAGTGGGTCCTTGTTTTATTTTATTTTTTACAAGAAGAGTCTGACTGCTTTCCAGTTAAACTTTTCTGAAGTTATTTAGTAGGAATGTGAGGGTGTAAATCACAGACTTTTCTCACTGTTTCAAAGCAGGTTATACTTTGAGAGAATATCCTTTCACTGCACAGTTTCCACCATATAGGAACTGATCAGAAGAAAACATTTAATCAATATTAGTAACATGGTACCTCTGTCATTGCCATTGTAATCCTCAGAACATTCAATATTTAACTATTTAACATGACCCTCTCGTCAGGACGAGAGGGAATGGCCACAAGTTGCGCCAAGGAAGATTTAGATTAGATTTGAGGAGAAACTTTTTCTCTGAAAGAGTGGTCAGGCACTGGAATGGCCTGCCTAGGGAGGTGGTTGAGGAACCATCCCTAGTGCTGTTCAAGAAGCGTTTAGATGAGGTGCTAAGGGATTGGATTTAGTAGTTTAGTGGGTAGGGATGGTGATAGGAGGATGGTTGGACTAGATGATCTTGTAGGTCCTTTCCAACCTAATGCATCTATGAATCTATGAATCTATTTTC
This sequence comes from Odontophorus gujanensis, assembly GCA_013399175.1. Classification (NCBI taxonomy): domain Eukaryota; kingdom Metazoa; phylum Chordata; class Aves; order Galliformes; family Odontophoridae; genus Odontophorus; species Odontophorus gujanensis. Next base: position 34,945 of record VXAB01008132.1, read on the forward strand.
TGTATGTGTTCTGTATAAAGTGAAGTTTCATCACCTCACCTCCTTGCCTTATACCACTTAACTGGGACGTATCTCTATTAAATGTAAGGAAAATGGTGAAATTATTAATAGACACGTAATTTACACAAAAGCAACAGAAGTTTAGTTAAATCTGACAGGGATGATGCCTGATCAAAGACAACAGCTATGTGTTCATATGTACAGACATACAAACACAAAAATATATAAAGCAAACACTCCTGCACATGTGCTCCACGTGTTTAGTCTTCTGTTTTAAAATCTCCTGTCTTCAATTCCAATTCTTATTCCTTTCATTTATTTTCTGTTTTCTCTAGTTTTTGACCTATCATCAGTATTCCATGACTAAAGCAAGACATTAAATAATAAGCATTTCTTAACTGTAGCTAGATACTGAGCAATTTGACTGTTTTTAACTCATATGCATGTACATTCTTAATATTCTGAAGTATTCATCCAGCAAAGAAGCAGAAATAGGGCTACATTTAGTCACAATTCAGATTGAATTTTGAATACTGAATGCTAATATATAAAGCTTATAAGCAATTTACAGAGCTATTAATATTTGTAGGCATTCATTTGTGAATTTAATTAAAAATAATTTTGGCAAATAATAACTTGGTTCCAAAAAGTTTAATAATATGATTTTAAACAAAATTTTATACAACTCTGTTCAATACCTCAAACATTTTTATTTTTTTTTCAGAGTATATATGGCTGCCACATTTCAATTGTATTTCGTTAGTCTAATGTTACAACACACTTGGATTGTCCTATTTTCCTACAGTCTAAAACATTTATATCTATACTCCAGTACACTCATGGTCTAACATCAACAGGCAGCTCAGAACCACACAGCTACTCACTCACTTTCCCTCTGTGGGATGTATGAGAAAATCTAGAAGGTAACAGTGCAAGAACTCATGGGTTGAGACAAAGACAGTTTACTAGGTAGAACAAAACCCGTGTGCACAAGCAAAGCAAAGCAAGGAGTTCATTTGTTACTTCCCATCAGCAGGAAGATGCTCAGCCACTTTAAGGAAAGCAGGGATCATCACAAGTAATCATTTCTTGGGAAGACAAATGCCATCACTCTGAACACCCTCCCCTTCCTCCTCTATTACGCTAGCATTTCTTGCTGAGCATGGCATCATATGATATGGGACATCCCTTTGGTCTGCTGGGTCAGCTGTCCTGGCTGTGTCTCTTCCCATCTCCCCATGCACCCCCAGCTCCTGGTGGCAGGGCAGCATGAGGAACAGGAAAGTACTTAGCTCTGTGCAGCACTGCTGTTCAACAATTAAAACATGGGTGTGCAATCAATACTATTCTCATCAAATACCCAAAAGAGAGGACCATACAAATCTCCATGACAAAAATTAATTCAGATGAAAAATTATACCAGCTGAAACCAGGACACATGCATAGTCTAAGTTAGGGGGAGACAGGCAGAAATACTAAGGCATGTATTCTGATGTATCTGGAGCAAATCAAAATTTCACTCTAATAGCAGGCTTCGAAGAAGGGCTTCTTTCTTTGTACATTTGCTTTTAAGTTATCTAAGCAGAAATACACAGTGCAGTGACAGATTCAAGCCAATGGAATGCATATATTTTGTGAGGTGCACCGTGGAATATGCAAGGCACATGGCATTCCTAATACATTTGGATATGTCCTTAAGAAACAGTAATTAGTAATTCTCAAAATGTTGTACTAAAAACCCAAACTATGAGGAAACTATAACCTTTAATTTGGCATTATTTCTTTTTATTTTATAAGAAAGAACCTTTCAGTCTGGAATATAATGAACTGGCAAAATTAGCCCAAATTCATTCAAACTCTACTGTGTAATTTTGATGTGTATGTGTACAGGAAAGTAGGAAATGTTCTTGAGCTTGTTATCAAGTGAGACAAGGTTAATTAGTGACTAGAATAGCTTCAGCATTTATTTCACTCCATTATATTTTACCACCTGTTCTTTTGACTTACAATATAAGATTTTCCAGTTTTAAGATAAGAAAGGAGAAACTTTGTTTTCATATTTTGTTACTAATGAATGTATACTTAACACACAGAGTTTTTATAATTTTATTGCCTATTTAGAACTGCATTTACAGAACTATACAATGGTAGATTTTTCAAAGCCTCAGTACCTAAAATTGCAACTAGATTTTCACAAAAACTCTACACTGAGCAACCTTTAGTATAGCAAGGATTTTCAAAGGTCTCAAATTGTAGTGCCTCAGTACTTTGAAAAATAATGCTATTTGATATTCAAATGAGAAATGCACAGTACTGAATGTTCATTTCTTAGATGGACTATATGAAAATACTATTTTCTTCCTGAAGTTAAAAATATATAAATAAAAGATAGAACATTTAATTAAGAACTAGCTGGGAGTTAAATTATGGACAAACTTATATCTTTTCAATTCCTCTGAAGACTGAATGTCATGCTTTTCATACTGTAATGCTGTCTAGGATAACATAGTGCCATTTTAATTTATTTTGGCTTCCCTGTGGTTGTAGGGAATCAAGTTCCACTTTCCACAGAGATACCCACACAAATTCAAATTCTGTTTTTNTTTTTTCAGAGTATATATGGCTGCCACATTTCAATTGTATTTCGTTAGTCTAATGTTACAACACACTTGGATTGTCCTATTTTCCTACAGTCTAAAACATTTATATCTATACTCCAGTACACTCATGGTCTAACATCAACAGGCAGCTCAGAACCACACAGCTACTCACTCACTTTCCCTCTGTGGGATGTATGAGAAAATCTAGAAGGTAACAGTGCAAGAACTCATGGGTTGAGACAAAGACAGTTTACTAGGTAGAACAAAACCCGTGTGCACAAGCAAAGCAAAGCAAGGAGTTCATTTGTTACTTCCCATCAGCAGGAAGATGCTCAGCCACTTTAAGGAAAGCAGGGATCATCACAAGTAATCATTTCTTGGGAAGACAAATGCCATCACTCTGAACACCCTCCCCTTCCTCCTCTATTACGCTAGCATTTCTTGCTGAGCATGGCATCATATGATATGGGACATCCCTTTGGTCTGCTGGGTCAGCTGTCCTGGCTGTGTCTCTTCCCATCTCCCCATGCACCCCCAGCTCCTGGTGGCAGGGCAGCATGAGGAACAGGAAAGTACTTAGCTCTGTGCAGCACTGCTGTTCAACAATTAAAACATGGGTGTGCAATCAATACTATTCTCATCAAATACCCAAAAGAGAGGACCATACAAATCTCCATGACAAAAATTAATTCAGATGAAAAATTATACCAGCTGAAACCAGGACACATGCATAGTCTAAGTTAGGGGGAGACAGGCAGAAATACTAAGGCATGTATTCTGATGTATCTGGAGCAAATCAAAATTTCACTCTAATAGCAGGCTTCGAAGAAGGGCTTCTTTCTTTGTACATTTGCTTTTAAGTTATCTAAGCAGAAATACACAGTGCAGTGACAGATTCAAGCCAATGGAATGCATATATTTTGTGAGGTGCACCGTGGAATATGCAAGGCACATGGCATTCCTAATACATTTGGATATGTCCTTAAGAAACAGTAATTAGTAATTCTCAAAATGTTGTACTAAAAACCCAAACTATGAGGAAACTATAACCTTTAATTTGGCATTATTTCTTTTTATTTTATAAGAAAGAACCTTTCAGTCTGGAATATAATGAACTGGCAAAATTAGCCCAAATTCATTCAAACTCTACTGTGTAATTTTGATGTGTATGTGTACAGGAAAGTAGGAAATGTTCTTGAGCTTGTTATCAAGTGAGACAAGGTTAATTAGTGACTAGAATAGCTTCAGCATTTATTTCACTCCATTATATTTTACCACCTGTTCTTTTGACTTACAATATAAGATTTTCCAGTTTTAAGATAAGAAAGGAGAAACTTTGTTTTCATATTTTGTTACTAATGAATGTATACTTAACACACAGAGTTTTTATAATTTTATTGCCTATTTAGAACTGCATTTACAGAACTATACAATGGTAGATTTTTCAAAGCCTCAGTACCTAAAATTGCAACTAGATTTTCACAAAAACTCTACACTGAGCAACCTTTAGTATAGCAAGGATTTTCAAAGGTCTCAAATTGTAGTGCCTCAGTACTTTGAAAAATAATGCTATTTGATATTCAAATGAGAAATGCACAGTACTGAATGTTCATTTCTTAGATGGACTATATGAAAATACTATTTTCTTCCTGAAGTTAAAAATATATAAATAAAAGATAGAACATTTAATTAAGAACTAGCTGGGAGTTAAATTATGGACAAACTTATATCTTTTCAATTCCTCTGAAGACTGAATGTCATGCTTTTCATACTGTAATGCTGTCTAGGATAACATAGTGCCATTTTAATTTATTTTGGCTTCCCTGTGGTTGTAGGGAATCAAGTTCCACTTGCCACAGAGATACCCACACAAATTCAAATTCTGTTTTTGCTTATGTCCCAAGGAAATACTCTCTTAACAGAGTGCAGGGTTTATTCAGTATGTATTCAGTGAAATTCTGGACTTCAGTTGAAGCCAGAGGAATACAGAAAGCTAACAAAGTGAGCTGATATTCCAGTCTTCCTCTCTACATTTTCTGCCTGGTATTTATCTGCATACTGTATTACATCACATCAAAAGTATAAATGAACTATGTTATTTTTTTCTTTTCCAGAACTTAAAATATAGTATAGTTCTTTCTACTTGGTTACGATGAGCAGTATTTAGAAACATTAAGATAAACAGAAGCAGACCAAGACACTACTTCAGTGCAATAAAATCTTAGAGAACAGAGATTAAGAAAATAGTGTTTCTACTCTGTGGCTAATGAATACATTTAAACAACAGTTTCTTTCAGTTGTTCGATTTAGTAACTTATAACAATTACAAAGTGGTTCCCAAAACTTCCTTTATCCAGTGCTAAAAATCAGTGAGTTTTTTAATTCCACTCTCATTTTATTTTATTTTAGTTATAAGGAAGAAATAATTCACTGAAACTCAGGCGAGGAATGAATGAGCTAAGTAAATGTAAGCACCATTGACAGTTGCTTTAAAGATCCTTTCTTTTTTTTATTTTTATTTTTATTTTTTTTGGCCACAGCAGTGTAATATCACTTTATTGAGCTTTCTGGATTTATTTCTGTATAGGGAAAGAAAATGAAACAAAACCCCATTATATGCGTAGGTCACCCTGAATATAATGTCTTCTATTTATTTCCATGAAAAGTACAACAGATAAAATGAGCACAATAACAATGTTTGATAGATCACATTCTCAGCTATGAAACAATATTTTTCAATAGTCACCACCATTAACTAGGCGTTTTCACCAGCAATGAACAAGAGCCTGCGTGCTGCACTCATCAAAACCTGCATCAGTGGAGATGATCCACTGTCGCTGTCACCACCACTGAAATGAAGCACCCAGCATATTACTGTGCCATCAGCCTCCACAAACATTCAGGAAGTGTCAATGAATGTCAGTGGTAATGCCATTTTTCCACATGGTGGAATTTCGTCACATACCTTTGCTCCACATGCACTTCCATGTCAGATGCCATTCTGTCACATGGCAACAAAATGTAGTGGAATATTGGTTGGAAGGTTCAACCTCTACCAGCATGTCACCAACATCAGACACTGACGTCATGAACCAACATAATAAAAATAATATCATTTCTGTGCATACAGTTTTCAATTTTCTGTCTATATAAATTTTGGGTCCAAATTGCAGAATTTATTTAAACAGTCTGTGAGTTCACATGCATAGATGTAGCTAATGCTAAGGGCTGTAGTATGTCCTATTTATGTAATCACACAAATAATTTAGTCTAGAAGGGACCTTAAGGTCACAAAGTACCCACCTCTTTCATTGCACACATCCAGCTTCTCATTTTTTTTTTCTCAGAACATTCAAATGAAGGTCTGAGTTTTCTGGTATTCTTTTCTTTGCAGTCTTTCAGCAGTTGTCTCTCACACATGGTGGGATATAGTTTCTACCCAAAATCCTAAAAAGGAGCGCTGTATCTCAATTTGAAACTTATCCTGTTCTAAAGACTTTGTTTATAAGAAATCTAAATTTACATATACATGTATAAGTCTGATTTAGATATATTCAAATAATAGGGATTTACTCGAGACTGCTGAGGCAGGTAATCTACTTATGCTAGGTTTTGCAGCTAAGCTTTTCCGTTCCTACCAGCCTGTGTTTATTTCCCAGGTACACTCTTAATAAATATTATATATACTATTTAAAAATTCAGGTAAGTGGCTTTCCTTGTAAATAAAATAAATAAATATAAAATAAAGTGTGATATTTAACCTTTCATAGGATGTCCTTTGTAGATTTGAACCGACAACGGCTCTGTCTACACGTTCTTCACAGCCTGATCCACTAGGGACCATTATACTCAAACCACGTTATACTTGTTTCCATGCATTAAATTACTACAGAAACTCCTAGTATGCCACATTTATTTCATATATTTCTTCTCTGTAGCCAAGCACAAAGCATAATGAGAGTGGCCTGCCTGGAAATACAAAGTCTAAGCAATAGATACCAAGGTAGCGCTGGTGCTATGTTCAGCGATCATTATCCCTGACATTTAAGCAGCACTGTTTCTCCTCATCAATGAAAGGAGAGATCAATTGCAGCTCTGGCACTGTCAGCTCATCTTATTGTTATGGATGACAACTGCAAATTACTAATACTTTTTTTCCATTGAATCTCCTACACAATTCTGTCTTCCAGTTAGTCTGTCCTTTGTCAGTCAAGCAAAGGATAAATCCAAAGATATCCTGAAGCTCAGTGTCTCATAAGAAGCATCATGAGGAGAAGAAATGGTCAGAGAACATTCAAAGTTAATGTTTTGGATGTTACAACATGCATGACAGTAAGTAGTGAAGCAACTCGTACATTGACAACTTCATGAAATAACATTAGATAATTCAATATCTAATGTTTTAAACAGCCTCGGCTTCAGTATCTGACCATGAATATGTATGATAGATGATTAATTCATGGAGTTTAAAAACACTGTAAATAACAGGGAAATGCTCAAAGTAACTATAAGTAACTTTGGGACAATTTACCTCAAACTGAAAAACTGGAGTAGTTCTTGTTTGCTGCCGAGAAGATTACAAGAAGAGTTGATTCCTGTTTGTAAATTTCTAAGGTGGTATGAGATCCTGATCTGCAGTAGAAATAAGCTGATGAAGTAAAAAGCAAGATCCACAGCTGAAAATTGGAGTTTGAAAATTAAAAAAAAAATCAAATTGAGGTTTCAATTCAAATTCAGCTTTACAAAATGAAGGTTATATTCCACTGAAGCTGATTACCAAGAAAGCGATTAATCTCTATTTTTAAAATTAACATAAGAAATACATTGAAAATATATGCCGTAGCTCACCTGCAAGTAATGCATGCTCTCTCTCTTGCATAGGGAGAAAAACAATACTTTCTCTCTGCAGGAACTGGTGAAAAAAAAAAAAAATCAGTGACCTACCTTGTACTGGATGGTCACTCCTGATTTTAAAATCTGCATGGTGTCAAACACCTAAAAATAATATATCACATATTAGAAGATCAGAAAATAGATATGAGAAAGCATAGTTCTCATCTATTTCACCTGCACAACCTTTCATTTGTCAAATGGCGATAGCATAGTAGTGTCTGTTCAAAAGGGTTATAATCCATAGGATTAGAATCCATGATTGAGAAGCAGATGCAGTGCCATGTGAAGAAAATGCATCAGTAAGTTCAGTACATCTTTGTTATTAGGTATTTTCTTTACACATGGCATTATTTAGTTTACTTTCCTAAAGAGATGTACACATAATATAATGAAATATTTGAACGCTACCCACAACTTTTATATAAAGTTCCAAATTTTACCTTTTCTATTCATCCTGTATTTCATTATTATAGGGTACTGGCTTCATTACATGAATTATCTCTGAGCTATCATGAAAACAATGAATTTTTTAAAATCAGCTTAAGTATAAATAAAAGGGAAAGAAAAAAGCATGACATGCCACTCAAACTTGATTGCTTTTTGATAGACTCGCAAAATTAGTGGATGAAGGATATGCAGTTGCTATATTTGCATTTTAGTAAGGTATGATCATGACTTTGAAAAACTTACAAAAAATGATCCACATTCACTTGAGTATAATTGCTTATACACGGAGGAAAAAACAGATGAAAGACAATGAATAAAGTGATCCTTAACATGGGGTGAAATGTAGATGGATACTTGAAGCATTTGCATTAAAATTCATTTTATTCAATGCATTCTGCCTTAATTTGAAAGACAGAGTAAATAGCACAAATGAATGCGCAGATCACAGTAAGCTGGAAAGTAGATTTTAATCAAGATGGGCTAGATCAGCAGTGAAATCTGCCTTTTGCTCTGATTTTATGAATGGGTCATCATGTTATTTTGATGTCCAAAACAGAATCCAATAAAAGTACTCTTACAGAACATAGTCTCCAAAGAAAAGTGATAGAAACTAAACTGAGCAAGTATCGGAAGATATATGTATTGAATGTTTCCTATAGAATCCACAAATGATTCTTTCTGATGATGTTTTCTGGCTTTAAATAAATAAGTCTAATATGTATTTTGCTCATCATTTTAAGAGTCTTTAATGATTTATTACCAGAAGTAACCCAATATGCTGCACAAAAAATGAGTATGCTACTCCTAAGTTCTGAACTGGGTTGGAACAAGATTAAATGTTGATTCCTTTGATAGGAGAATTAAAATGACTTTCAGGCTTTTACGGGAGGATGAGTTTGCACTCTAAAAAATTCCTTATGGATAAAACAAGCTTTGTCTGCTTTGATTACTGAGGGAGAAGAAGGTCTCTGGTTCTATTTTCTTGCTTTAGTAAGAAATGTAGAAGTTGTGGCTCTGGTTTTAAGAGAGAGATTTGTATTTCTTCACCCTGTTTCTCTCCCTAACATCCAACAAAGATGGAAGATGGTAGCAATGGACAATGGCTTTACCACAGATGCTTATTCGGGAGCAAAGATGAGAATGTGCTGTGCCCTAACAGGGGGACTTGAAAAACAGCTTAACCTCCACGAGGAGTAATGGGAAAAGCTGAGGGAGGTCTTAAACTATAAGGCATCATTTTTCTCTCAGTGTCTCTTCATACTTCTCTGTTAAACTGCCTTTTACTCTGGATTAGTTCAGTCTACTTCAGATTATCTTAACTACAGTGCCAGCGTGGCCCAGATTACTCCATTTGCCACAGAATTTGTATGAACAGTAGTAAGAAAACAAGTACAACGAACCACAAGTGGACCTAAGACTAAAGAAGGGGGATTCGCCACTACAGCCATTGTATTCCTCCCAGCAAGGACTTCAGCACACAGCTGATAAATTCCAGACTTCCCTGTTTCACTGAGAAAGACTGTGGGATAAAAGCTCCAGAAAAAAAAAAAAAAAAAAAAAAAAGAAAAAAAAAAGGAGGTTTTGCCACGAATTTTCCTTTGTTTAAAAAACACCCAAAAAAAAAAAAAAAAAAAAAAAAAGAGTATATAAGAGGAAGTTTTGCACAGCAATTTCACTTGATTAAAAAAGCAACAACTCACTTTCCAACCCCAAATCAGCTAAGAGTTTTGTTTTTTGCTTGGATATTTTTCTTTATTAATTAGATTATTTGGACTATTAGACTGCTGAAAAGTTAATTGGAATAACAGTAAATCATTATTCTTCCACATACATGCTATATTCCTTTTTCCCCTGAAAAAGATTTTGCTTGTGGCAGTGCAAAGCAGATATGAAAACGAGTTCATCCGCACATAAAAGAGAAAAAAACAAAATGCTTCTAATAATTTCTACTTCATATGAAAAGTATATAATATCACTGATGAAAGAATGCTTAAAGCATTTTATAATTGAGTTAAGTAAATTTATATACTGAGAAGCCCACAAACTTAATAAGACACAGAACATTATTTTCCTACTTCAAACTCTTTCAAAAAGGTTCTCTCTTGTCAGATTCAGCCTGGGTGCTGGCATCATTTTGGAAGTATTACCTCAATTCCTTGTTAAGATATAATCACCTAAATAAATAAATAAATAAATAAATAAAAATTACAGTTTGATAGTAGGGTCTTATACCATCTCTTTAATATATCAGTAAAATTAATTCATACAAACCTTATTATATTATCTTACTCATATTGAGTAACCCATTGAAGATTAAGGGCCTTTTGCAAAGTAAGGCATTTTTTGCTTTGATTAACAGTGATTGATAAAGCATAGTCTGATACTTTTACTTTTTTTCTGATAGGGTTCAGAGACACAGTCAGTTTCATGATTCTCTTTTCATCATGTTTGCTATTCTGATTCCCACTGACTGCCTTATTCCATGAGTTGTTCACCAAGTATAACGTTTTTCGGTATGATTACAGGATACAGATTCTAGCCTTGAAGAAAGGCTGTGCTGATATTTCTTCAAGACTGAAGCTAAAATGGAAATAAATCATTCAGTCTACTTATTTTGTTTAATATGCTATTTCCTAAGGTATAGTTTTGCCTCTTAGCTGCTATTGCCTGTAAGTTCCAACAACTGCTTTAAGAATTTAGTTTTACTTCAATAGTCCTTACAAGATGGTTTTCCCAGTCCAAAAATTACCAGAATAGACTCACTAACAGCTATAAGGCAGCAGGCTCACTCAGTTATCTGAAGTTAACTGGAACCCATGAAATTTACCATTTTGCAGTGACTTATTTTTCATCCAGAGCTTTTCAAATTTTACTTCCCACCCTTTTTTTCCTGCTGCATCCTTACACTTATTACTGCTTATATTGAAATATAGAGCTAGTAATAAAAGCAAGCATTTTCCTGGTGATTTGCATTGTCACATGATAAGTCACAAGATACTGAACACTAAAAAATCACATACCAATGTGTAGTCCTTACTTTTCTACCGTATTTTTTTCTAAATGTAAAGATATCAGAATGTCAGGGTTTCTCTTATCTTTCTGCCCACAAATTTTGTCTGAATAGAAAAATATGCAGTCTCCTGACCTCCAGCATTTGAGCTCTAGAATCCACCTCACTGCATATGTCCAACTGTGTCCAGGTGGGGAAGCATCTGCACTGATGAGACCCACAGATCCTGGACATCTCAGAGTCACCTCACGTGTGATGCACAGTGAATGCAAGCATATTAACATCTGTGAAATACCAGACAGAATTGCAACAGACCTATTAGGTGTAACTTTGACAGAGCTTTCACTCAATTAATACTATGGCAAATTAAAAAAGAAAAAAAAAACAAATAGACCTGCCATAAAGAGAGAGAAAATAATTGCAGCACCACTCACTAAGGAATAATACACCATTTTTTCACACTACTAATTTGCCTTGCTGCCTATACTAACAGCCTCAAAGCCCTACCTAATTGTACCCCCTCATTCCTCTGCCAGGGCATGTCTGCTTCTATGGCTGTCTTTTACTCTCTTTTCACTGACACGATAAGACACTGAAGAATGAAGAAATGCAATCTGTATTATGTGAGGAGTTTAGATCAGTCAAATGAGTCAGTTGGCTGTGGAAACCTTTCCTTCTATGCGTTGTTACAGTACTGAGGAACAAAAGAGTATGTGCTAATCTGGTCAAACCTTGTATTTATGCACAGTGACTAAGATTTTGTCTCTAGTAGCTTTTCTAAAAAGGAAACATTGACTTTTCCTCTAATCTCATTGTGTTATTTTCAAACCTTTCAAAAGTATGAAAAAATAGATTATAGGAATCACACTTATCTCATATTCATAGCATAGGAAATGGTAAGGTGGATAGAATAGGAAAACTAGTTTCCTGCCACTTCTGTCTTTTGGGAACTATGTACATACTCAAAGTATAATGCTTTTCAGTCTTCATACCTGATCTGCTCGTCACACTGCTGTCCCCTTCAACAACCAAGTCTTGATTTCTTACTGTCTTACGGAATCTGCAGGACTGTGTTTCAACATAATGCCAAGTCCAAATCATAGGAGATAATAAATATTGACACACAATTTTCTCCAGTCCACATTTTGTGGTACAATTTTATCGTAGTAGAGAGCTAGATGTTTTATTCAAGGTTATCACAAATATTTACACAATTGACTCCACATGCTTGGAATGCTATACATTTCCTTTGTGCCAAAACTTCTGGCCTCTGAAATAATAATTTAAATATGTTTGAGAAAGCCTAGAATGGAGCTCACTTTCTATTGGTGTTCCCATGAACATTTATGTTGATTTTATGTTCAAAATTATTTCAGGTTGTTCTGTTGCGACTTGCCTATAATTTATTTGTCATCAATATAATGTTTTAAGAATTGATTTCCAGTTTCTTAGATGAAACTCCAATGTAATTTAGAGTCAGACTGTAGCACAAAGGAAGTATCTCTATACTAAAATGAACCTGGACAAAAATGCTGTTGTAATTTTTTTTAACGATTTTTCATACTACTATGAAAACATTTAATTTGGCAACATTAAGCTATTTTACTAAAGTTCTGAAAGCTGAACATCAGAATTTCGTGTCTGCAAGGACAGTGGAATGAAAACTGTCTAAAATAACTCTTTTGCATACTTTCTGTACTGGGCTTTTTTGTTAAGGTGTTGACAGTGGCTGTTGTGTGAGGTGAAGCCAGGACTGCTCCATGCTAGACACTGTGGGTTCCACTCAGCTCCACAGCAACACTGGGAGGTTGAAGAGGTGGTGATGAAGGAGTGAAGTTGAGACTGGGAAAAAGCAGTGCTGGGGGTCAGGTGTTTAAATTTTATTTTTGTGTCTCACTATCTTTTCTCTTTTTAATAAGCAAAAAATTATTTTTTTAGGCACCCAGCAGTCAGTCAGGGTTAATGCATGACACATTCAAGAACGATTAGAATTAACTTTCATCTGGAATCTCTTCTCTCCTGAGACAATAAACTTAGCTTATTTAGTCAGAAAATTAATATGTAAGACATTTTCATTTTCCTAAAATGTAGCAATAATATTTGAAGAGGATATAAGATTTCTCTCTTCATACTCCAGGTAAATGCCAAGACAGTAGAGACCATAGCTTTTCCAGTGGATTTTGAAGTATTTGGCTACCAGAAAATTTGGGCCTGATTTACATATAAGTGTTTTTCAAATGTAAGAATAGACATTAAAAAGCCAAAAAGACCAGGTATTTCTAATAACACAGCAGAAAGAGCTGGCCTCAATCAGATAAACTGTTCGGGAAAGTTTCCACTTTATTGTCTTTAAATAAACTTTTGTAGTTAGAGGAATTAACTTTTTAATGAACCAGTTTTAAAATTTGCAAATGTGTTATTAAATTGGTAAGGTAGAAATAATGAAACAATAATCTCCATCTTACACAGAAGTTATAGATTCTATAAAAGACAGTAGTTAATAAAATTTAGAAGTAACTAGGTTATGCTCAAAATGATGATTTTATAAAATGAAAGCATATTCACATCATTATTGAAAGATAAAAAGTGTCAACAATAAGTTGGTATTTTTATGTTTCATTTATTACATGATACAACACTGTATGATTAAATCTAAAATGAATTAAAATTTTTTGATTGATTTACAGTAAATCAAATCTTTGATTAACATTTTAGAAGGAGGAAAAACAAATGAACATGCTATGAAACATGCTAATGATGATCATAATGGTAATTGAGAATGTTCTTAGAATAGATAATATCATAATGAAAGCATCAAGACTTTATGTAGATTTTTCCCCCTCCAGGTTTCATTACAGGCAGAAGACTCTTCACTTATTTTTGAAAAACTGTGTTGAATCTTAAATGCTTTCTGACATAAAACTGAAGAAAAAAGAAGGAAATATTCCCTTGCAGATTTTTAATTTACATTAGTTATGAAGCTGCTTTGTTCCTTCTTTCTTTCTCTATATATGCTTTCGTTTTCCTGCCAATGAATCTTCACATTTACTCCAAACAAATCTCCCTGATTGCCTGAAAACCTCGCAGCCCTAAACTTTTTTTTTTTTTTTTTTTTTTTTTTTTTTTCATTTCAGCTTGAACCCAAGCATGTCCAGCCTGTGGCCCACAGCCCACATGTGGTCTGGCACAACTCACACTGTAGTTGCCCCCGGCCCCATGCCATCATGGAAGCGGCTCTGCACCACTGAGTGACCTGGCCTGGCCCCAGGTGGACACCCATCTCTCAGAAACAGCCAAACATTACTGTGTGATTGGCATTGTTTGGGCTGAAAACAGTGCATAGGGAGAACAGAGTACAATGCTGAATCAAGTTATGTCAAATAATTTAATACAATTTGATGCACTGGCTAAACACAGTGCTATGAACAACAACAAAAATACAGTAGCTCTTTCTGTTTTGATAAAGGTATTTGAGATTAGGTTTCAAGATTGACAGAAAAAACATAATCAGATAACAGCAGAGGGTCAATCTGGCAAAATAATGTCTGATAAGGAAGTGTGAATGAAGGTGCAATTGAATTCCTATATGCAGAAAGATGGCACCCAGTGACATTCACTGGCACTTACTGAACTTTTCTGGAGGTCAAACAGTGGATGTGAGCACAGTGAGGCATTGGGTGGTGCATTTCAGTGATGGTGGATCAACTTTGCTGATGCAGGTTTTGACGAGAACAGCGTGTATGCTCTTGTTCATCTCTAATGAAAATGCATAACTAATGATGCTGAGTGTTGAAAAACAGTGTTTTGTAGCTGAGAATTTGTGCTATCAAAAAGTGCTATTGTGCTCATTGTACTTGTACTTTCCATGGAAATAAATAGGAGGCATTACTTTCGGAGAGACCCACATATATGCAGATTAAGACAATTCCATTTCAATCAGTGCAGCCCAGTCAAGCTGAAAGGTTATATCCATGCTCTAGCCTCAGTTATTTTATTTGCTACTGTCTGTAAATGTGGTCACAACTAAATTACATCATAAAGCTACCAGGCACAGATGAGGAGCTCATATTCTAGTGACAGGAGAAGAGAATTTTTTCATGAAATTTCATAAAAACTTATTAAAGTCTCTACTTTAGCATGACTCCTTTAAAAATCCTCTCTACATAAAGTCCAATAATTCCTTAAAAAACACCATGGAAATCCTCTCTCTGCCTCCAGTGATCTGCAAATGAAAGCATGAGAACTGCATCCTAAATGAAACAGACACAATGTAGATAAACCTTTCTTTTCTAGATCATTGGTAGGAATACGAGAATATAAAATGGTGAGTAATGGTTCATTATGAAATGAATAGCATACATAATAAAGTAATTCCAATTCAGATTGTGCATCTGGGCCCAATCACAATTTGGTCTGAAGACTTGTTTTGCAGTGAAAAAAAAAGTGGATAAGAGAGTTAGTAACTTAACAGCAAGATTTAAAGACTATTTAACAGCTTCTATAAGTCATGACTATTAGAAAGAGAGGACAGTCTAGCAGTCCTGAAAAAAACCTCAGCTACTCAACTTTGCTGAGTTTCATGGAGATACCACTACGGTCTCCAGCAGTTGAAACCTGCCCCTACTTCCTGCTGGATCTTCACCTACATACCCAAGTATGCTAGGCTGTGCAGTCATGAGGAAGACAATTTCCTGGTTTGAAATGCAGAAGAATCAATCATGCAAATGGAGAGGTGTAGTCCTGCACCCCCATGCAGAGGTGTCCTTGGCTCCACCCCTCTGGAGCTCTTTAATGAGGAGGAAAGGTTGGAAGTATGTCTGTTTTATGTTGGTTTTGGGGGGTCAAACCAAAATGGCTTCTGCTATGAAGGGTTAGTGGTGTTGATTCCCCCAGATGTAAGTATTCATACGTTTTCCAGNTTTCATTTCAGCTTGAACCCAAGCATGTCCAGCCTGTGGCCCACAGCCCACATGTGGTCTGGCACAACTCACACTGTAGTTGCCCCCGGCCCCATGCCATCATGGAAGCGGCTCTGCACCACTGAGTGACCTGGCCTGGCCCCAGGGGGGCACCCATCTCTCAGAAACAGCCAAACATTACTGTGTGATTGGCATTGTTTGGGCTGAAAACAGTGCATAGGGAGAACAGAGTACAATGCTGAATCAAGTTATGTCAAATAATTTAATACAATTTGATGCACTGGCTAAACACAGTGCTATGAACAACAACAAAAATACAGTAGCTCTTTCTGTTTTGATAAAGGTATTTGAGATTAGGTTTCAAGATTGACAGAAAAAACATAATCAGATAACAGCAGAGGGTCAATCTGGCAAAATAGTGTCTGATAAGGAAGTGTGAATGAAGGTGCAATTGAATTCCTATATGCAGAAAGATGGCACCCAGTGACATTCACTGGCACTTACTGAACTTTTCTGGAGGTCAAACAGTGGATGTGAGCACAGTGAGGCATTGGGTGGTGCATTTCAGTGATGGTGGATCAACTTTGCTGATGCAGGTTTTGACGAGAACAGCGTGTATGCTCTTGTTCATCTCTAATGAAAATGCATAACTAATGATGCTGAGTGTTGAAAAACAGTGTTTTGTAGCTGAGAATTTGTGCTATCAAAAAGTGCTATTGTGCTCATTGTACTTGTACTTTCCATGGAAATAAATAGGAGGCATTACTTTCGGAGAGACCCACATATATGCAGATTAAGACAATTCCATTTCAATCAGTGCAGCCCAGTCAAGCTGAAAGGTTATATCCATGCTCTAGCCTCAGTTATTTTATTTGCTACTGTCTGTAAATGTGGTCACAACTAAATTACATCATAAAGCTACCAGGCACAGATGAGGAGCTCATATTCTAGTGACAGGAGAAGAGAATTTTTTCATGAAATTTCATAAAAACTTATTAAAGTCTCTACTTTAGCATGACTCCTTTAAAAATCCTCTCTACATAAAGTCCAATAATTCCTTAAAAAACACCATGGAAATCCTCTCTCTGCCTCCAGTGATCTGCAAATGAAAGCATGAGAACTGCATCCTAAATGAAACAGACACAATGTAGATAAACCTTTCTTTTCTAGATCATTGGTAGGAATACGAGAATATAAAATGGTGAGTAATGGTTCATTATGAAATGAATAGCATACATAATAAAGTAATTCCAATTCAGATTGTGCATCTGGGCCCAATCACAATTTGGTCTGAAGACTTGTTTTGCAGTGAAAAAAAAAGTGGATAAGAGAGTTAGTAACTTAACAGCAAGATTTAAAGACTATTTAACAGCTTCTATAAGTCATGACTATTAGAAAGAGAGGACAGTCTAGCAGTCCTGAAAAAAACCTCAGCTACTCAACTTTGCTGAGTTTCATGGAGATACCACTACGGTCTCCAGCAGTTGAAACCTGCCCCTACTTCCTGCTGGATCTTCACCTACATACCCAAGTATGCTAGGCTGTGCAGTCATGAGGAAGACAATTTCCTGGTTTGAAATGCAGAAGAATCAATCATGCAAATGGAGAGGTGTAGTCCTGCACCCCCATGCAGAGGTGTCCTTGGCTCCACCCCTCTGGAGCTCTTTAATGAGGAGGAAAGGTTGGAAGTATGTCTGTTTTATGTTGGTTTTGGGGGGTCAAACCAAAATGGCTTCTGCTATGAAGGGTTAGTGGTGTTGATTCCCCCAGATGTAAGTATTCATACGTTTTCCAGCAGAGAGCAATTCAAAGTTAATTATCATTATCTTCAAATTGCAGTCTTGAAAGGATTGTTGCTCTGTTATTTATCTGCAAGCTTGTTATGTGAAAAAATTCATCTGGGAAGTGGGATAACTGGCCTGAAGTATAGAATGTGAACTCAGGCTTAGAAGTACCATTATGCGTGTTCTTGATTTAACCAGGAGTCTGTAAACTCCATTGAGGGTGAAGAGGGCAATTAGTCCTTTTATGTGTCTCTTCTCTTTCTCTTACGTTTTTCTAAGGCCTTAGGAAAAGCTAAGATGTTTGGATATGCAGTCAGGTGTGTCTGCCCTTTGAATAGTGGTTGGATACGTGTTGTAGCTTCTTATTTTCTGAGTAACTGTCACCTTTGGGTATTGGCTGAAGACTGACTTCCAGGGGTGTCTCAGGTGATCACAACTGGCTCTAAGGTGAGGAGGTGAATTAATGACTGTTCAGCATCTAATACTCACCAGTTATGCCTCAGTAATTCTTGTCCTGGTGTTTTGTGTCCATTGCGATATGCACCTGCACATTTTAGACAAGATATCATGACGCAATGGACAGCAAATGATATTGATATTTATTGAACTTAACTTCTCTTCAGAGATTGGTAATAATCAATCTTTGTAAAATTCATCAGTCACTTTGTGATGTGCAACTTAAATATAAAGGAGATGGAGAAAGACTTCTGGGAAGGAGGAGTTTCTCTATTGTATCAGTAATGCTATTTTTTTCTTAAGTTGACTTACTGTGCTGAACTAAAAATTGTCATAAATATTTATCAGTTAATATAGTGAAAAATGAAGATAAGCATCTCTGATGACATTTAGTTTGGGTGTATCTGGCAATGTAGTAAGTACTCTGAACTCCTATTAAAATGAGGTAATTCCTTGAAAACATGCTCATCCACAAGGACGTTTAAGTTCTTCACCAATATAAAACTGAATAATAATAGAGAGGTATCAAATATCTTGTGTTACCTGCGTATTTTCTTGTTTCTGCTAGCAGTACAAAACTGAAATTCTTTTTTGTTTTTGGTAACTGTAAATATCACGTGAATCTAGAAAATATCAAGTTAGCTTTGCAGGGGAAAAAATAAATTAAGGCTTAATATCTACCATGCTAATAATAAAGAAAACTTTGTTGGAGGTACTCAATGATGTTTATTCTCTGCTGGAACACACTACCCAGGGAGAAGGTGGAGTTGCTTTTCCTGGAGGTGTTCAAGAAAGGTTTAGATGCTGTAAATGTTGTACTAAGGGGCATGGTTTAGTGTGGAGAGATAGATGATCAGTGTATGGTTGGACTACATGAACTTAGAAGCCTTTTCCTACTTTGGTGATTCTATTTGGAGACTTAAATTATTAAGCTTTTTTTCTTTTCTTCTTTTCTTTTCTTTTCTTTTCTTTTCTTTTCTTTTCTTTTCTTTTCTTTTCTTTTCTTTTCTTTTCTTTTCTTTTCTTTTCTTTTCTTTTCTTTTCTTTTCTTTTCTTTTCTTTTCTTTTCTTTTCTTTTCTTTTCTTTTCTTTTCTTTTCTTTTTGTCTCCTACATTCTTAGTAGAAGCTATTTCTTTCCTGTTGTTTAAGACCTATCTTATGGGGCCTATGAATAAGAAATGTACTCCCATATTTTTATGCTCTCCTTTTGTCTTCTCTGTGTTGGTGGAGTTGGGTGTAGATTTTAGGGTTTTTTTTGTTTGTTTGTTTCATTTTGTTTTGTTCTTTAATCCTCCTACATCTTTTGCTCTAAAGGGCAATATTCTCTCTTGCCTTTTCTGTTGCTAGGCTACACAAGCCACGCTTATTCAAGCTATATTTATATGGCACAAAATAGGACTGCATAGAAATGCTCAGGCTAGATCAACAATTTGGGTACTGGAAGTACTGTTACCAAATCATGTAATGTTCTATCCAAGCTAAATTATCCCACAGAGAAGTAAAGTCATGGAACTGTTTTTATTGGTTACCACAGTTCATGTAGATGACGGTGTCATCTATAGATACCCTATAAATCATTTGAATTGACCTTTTTGTAACTTGTTCCAGTTTGAAAACTTTTGTCATGAAGTCTTAATTTTTATTTAACAGTGTCTAATAATATTAGGATGTACTTACCCATCTACCTGCTTGACATTAAAGCTCTAGTTCTTTCAACGATAGGTTGAAGTGCCAAGGCCTTTCATGTGTTCATCTGTTTTAACATACGTACGCGCTTTTCACAATTGGAATGAAATAATGGACAGGGTTTTCAAAAATTGCTTACTTTCTCAAACTGATAAACTATTATCTAAATTTTTTCTAACAGTGTGTTAAGTAGTAAATCTACTAAGCACTTATTAACATTTCGTATTCATTTAATTCTGTCATTTTCTTCACAGCTGAGAAGAATGTGATGTGTTGCCTCAAAAATGCAATTTTTTTATTTTTAGTATCTTTTTCCCCTATTTACTTGATTACTAATTGAGAAGATGAAGCTCCTGCTTGGAGGACGGTGAACTTTGTGGTGACTTGTTTCTTTTGGAAAGCTTATTTTTCCCTTTCATACTTGTTTCTGTCTCATAGTTCAAATGTTCTGGTTACAAGAAACTGTGCAGATGAAGACTGATTTTGAAATACTTACAGATGATCTAGATGATCAATGTGGAATAATTGTGAGGAGTCAAGTGAATTTCTAAAAGCATTCAAGAATGTTTTTGTTACATTCTTTTTGTGATCCAGTGTGACACAATGTACCTGGCAAAGTGACTCATCTCTATAAACAAACTCAATTATACTACCAGTCATACCAAAATGAACGTGTCGTACATAGTTCGTCATCGTTATGTCAGTAGCCTAGATTACTTTATGCATAAGGATCAGACATCTGGAATGACCCTTATGTGATTTGAGGAAAAATTTGAAGTGGTAGCCACACAGCAATTCCTCATACACAATTGACCAATTCTGTCCATAAACACAAGCCTTTAAAATTTGCTTTACTGAAGAACTCTCAAACATTTTACACAAATAGTGGTGACTGTTGCCAACAAAATTCATGTGTCTCAGGCGTGTCCTGAGTTAGTTACTAGTTTCTCTTCTGAGTAAAAATAAAATGTTTTTGTATTCAAAGTCAGGAATCCTTCTGAGGTCTGAGAAGGCAAACTAGCAAATAATCCTTAAAAATCTTGTAAAAACAAACTTGGAAGAAAGAGAGCTCATGATTTGCCTTCAATCTCAGCGTATTCCTATATTATTCCTGATGAACATTTATCTAGTTTGTTCTTAAATATAATAATGGAAATTGTGCAGCCTTCCCAGTTAATTTCATCCAACACATTGCCATTTTCAGTGCTATGTACTTAACCTAAAATACCCTTGCTGCTTCCCTTATCACACTGGACATGAGTAAGCAGTTATTCACTTCCTAGTTAATATTTTAATGTGTAAATATAGAAAAGCTGTTATCACATCTTCTTTCAGTCTTCGTTAGAAGAAATATCATTTCCTTTTAGCCTTGGTCATGTTTGTTTGTTACACTTATTAAACTTCTCTCCCACTGCAATCTCATTTGATCCACACTCTTCATGAATCACACTGCCCAAAAATACAAACAGTGGCTTTTGAGGCTTTACCAGCACCTAGTGACACTGAGAAATTTCCGCATGGATCTTGAAGCCTATTACTCATCCTTGTATTTTCCAGATTAGAAATTAAGAAGAAAGAGAATTGATCTTTGATTTTCAAGACATAAACTAAATTTTATGAGACATCATTCAGAAAATATAAAAGGTGTGATTATGCTTCCAGTTAACTTGTCAGTATGCTTTATGAAAAATAAATTGTTTCAGATTGTTGTGAAACTTGTACGTAGAATAAATTCTCTTTGGAAAAATGTGATCAAACAGAACATGTACTTTCTCTTATTTTATACTCCAAATATATATTTTGTGATCCATCTCGAGCAAAAATTACATAAGAGACCCCACAGCATGGACGTATAAATATATATATTTTAAGGAGGTTTCACTGAACCCCTCATATCTCTGAGAAGGATATGAATGAAGGTGGAGGGAAAATGGGTTCAAGATACATTAGCAAGACCAACAAACTAGTAGCATTCCACAGAGCATGCAGTATCACAGGCTCAAAAATTGGGATGCTTCATAAATGGATTTATTGACTGTGCTCCATGCACTTTTCTTGCATGTTACAAAGGTTTTTTGAGTTGATAATTCATAATGTGAGGTTTTAAAAAGCAGAAAAATTACCTTTTCTATAGTTGTTCATCTGTATATGATGCAAACTGCTGGTTTGGAATCAAAATCTCTACTTTTGTAAACAGCATCTCCAAGTGAAAGCTTACATTTCTCTCCTTTTCACTTTTCCACTCCTCAACCTTTCTAGCAGAATGACAGAAATAATGACCTAATGTTTGACTGCTGTGAGTCATGGCCTTGGAAGCAGAAGTGCCATAATTATCTCATTGCTACTATCACTGCATTGTAAATATTAAATGCAAATAACAATGTTTCAATAGCTTTGAGGTTTTGACACTAACTGGAAAAAAGCTGAGGAGTTCATAGTTAATGTTTCCTCACTTTAAGTTAATTTCTTTATTATTATTATTTTTAGTATACTTCTGCTTTTAAAGCCACAGATTCTCAATAGTAGAGTAAGTTTCTGGAAATTCATCACTATTCTGCTGATTATAGTCTATTGTTAACCATACTACAGGATTCACTTAGTGGACAAGATCCTTTGATTAACTTTCACTACTTGCCACCTGTGTGATCAGATTTCTAAGAACTAGACTGTGCTTTTGTGTCTGCTGATATGTATATAACTCAGCTTCAGTAGCAATGGAAGGAAAAATGAGACTGAGTCTCTGTCATTTGCTTGGAAAGTTGTGTGACCGTAGCAGTATTGGTAGAAAGGTATTAGGAAATGAGAAGTGGAGAAGGCATAACTTCGTAGTTTTATCTGAAAGTATTCTATGAAAGTTAGAAAAATCACATTTTTTCTTTAATCATCCTAGCTGCTCACATAGGTTATTCTACCCACTTACCCAGCTTAGCTGTTGCTCTGTACAAAATCTCTGGGGACCCTGTTTCTTGTTTTCTCTGGAAAAAAAATGTACCTAATCTATGCCACTGTTTTTTCCCGACTCTGACCTCTTTGTGGTTGCTACATAGCACATGTTTCCTTAAAACACAGTGAACTGCATTTGGAAACATTTGCAGTGGTGCTTGCAGACAGCTACAGAGATGCCAGAAGTAATATCTGCACTGCCCAAGAAAGAATGTATTAACTACTTTTGACATCTAAAATTTTAAAGGTACAAATATTTCCTTCTGCTGTTCTTTAGCTGAAGCAGGGATGCTATTTCTTGGCATAATTTTATACAGAAAAGCTTGAAATTAGATGTATCTTGGAGACTGTGCAAGTAAATTAAATGAAAATCTGCTAAATAATATCTTTAGAGAAAGAAAATAAGCTAAGGAAATGCTACTTCGTTTTTACTTTGAGTACTTATGTTTCATCAAAGGTTACTTCTGAAGGATTATGTGGTCTTTGTATTAATTTAGAATTAGATTAGGACAAATGCTTAGTTATTATTAAAGTTCTATACACAATTTTCTAAATAACACTTCATATGTGACCTACTAAGTGTTTGTAAACAAAGTGTTTCTTCTGACTTAGGCAGAATTTCTAAAATTAACTACAACATAAGGTCCCCAACTGTATTTTTTGGTTTACTGAAACATTTTCATGTATTTCGATATTTGCAGTTACTCTTGGTTCTAAACTACATCTTCTATTCAAGACTAACCAGATGATGATTTATATTTTTGCAGTTCGACCTGGTAGAAATAATTCTCTTCTTGATATTGCATATTTATTTTCTTTTTTCACTATTACTTCCAGTTCTTAAAATCTATCAGACATCTTCCAGGGCATGCCCTTTAATCCCAGTCTTCACAGAATGCAGCGGAATAGAGATTTCATTGTGGTTTGAAGAATCTGTAAAGTGACAAACATTTCTGCAACCTACCTACTTTTGCAGACCATCTTTCAAAGCATTGAAATGTTACAGATTCATTTTTAAAAGGAAAGGTAATACACATTTCAATGATTTTTACAAACAAAATCCCCAAAATAACTACTGATAATTCACATAATCTAAAGCGTTGACAGATTTAGGGGAAAAGCATCTTCATTACTGCCTTGGGAGTTGTTCTGTTGTCTGTACCAAAGACAGACCAAACTCAGAATGAGTTTTCTCTGTATGTTGAAATAGGGAAAAGCGACTTAGGCTATTCCTATTTAATTTGAATTACTATATTAATTCTTGAAAAAAAAAATTGATGTAGCACCTAGAAACACTGCCAGATCTCTATTTGGAAAATACTTTAAATATATATATATATATATAACCTATCTCCTGCTGAATTGTACCAGAATTAGATAGGTTATTGCTACAATTCAATAATTTCATGTATACCTTCCACTGAATTTAGAGTAATGATAGCAGCTAGTGGTGGATTACTGCTTGTTGTTTGAGATGATAAACATATGGATGAGGCTGAAACACTGGGGCTCTGATAGCTGCTAGGGTTGGTTCTCCTTGCAGAAGTCCAAATAACTTTTTGAAGTGAACTTGGAAATGTGGATATGTTCCTTGATTTAGAGGGTATTCTGTATGAGACTTCAGGAGTTGGCTTGTAAGAAATTTATCTAAAAGATCTTTTTAAATCACCCCACTCAACTGCTCCATCCTCTACCATTCACTGCCAGTTTCTTATTTAAAGTAATTGGCTGGTTTTGCCATTAACTGTTGGAACTCCAGTTTTGTTGTATTAGGATATAACCCTTTTTTTCCCTAACAAGTGAGTGCTTTACTGGATTTTGTGAGTTAGGTCTCAAATTTGGAGGGGAAATTGGAGAAGAATCAAGATACTAGGGAATGAATGGGTCTTACACCTCTCAGTTCTTTATAGGGTAGCAGTTCCAGAGAAATTATCTTTGAGTGTTCATGTTCTGATGACCTTCCTTAAAAATGGAATCTTGTTTCTGCTTTTACTATCTCTCGGCTGAATTCCATTCTGTTTTTTCTTCCCTTGGAAAACAAATATGCCCAAGTTCATTTGCAACTTGCTCCCACAATCTTTTCTTGCATACAGACCACAGATATACTAAATGGAATTCATCCTGTTTGAAAGCATCTGTTGTTTTATTAACACATGAAGATTATAATCCTTCTACTTCAGAAGCTCATCCATTATGAGAACTGCTACAATACCGATTTTGTAAAACTCTATAAGAGCTTCACATATACATACATTTTATTAAACTCATATATAGTTAGGCATTCACTTTCTGTTAACACTGGATGTGACAGTGAAGATACATGCTAACTGTAATAGGATTTTTGAGTGCTTTATCCAAATGATCTTTTTTCCTTGCATAGTTCATCTTAGGCTTACACAGCTTTATTTCCTAGATGCCTCCATTTAAATTTATAAAAATCATCCTTTGCTTTGTCACATAGAAAGTTTTGGTCTAGGAATTTTACTGGAGTAAAGATTCCTCCACTAAATCCTAATTATTTCTGCGAGAGCTTAGTCAGTAGGAAGAGTCCAAGAAAGATTACATGAAAATTTTATTAATGTAAAGTTTCCTGAAACTGAATGTTGAATTGGTTTGTTACAGTACCCAGTACTGTACTGTTACAGTACTCATTTATTATGCAGATTTCCTAGCTTAACTTCAATACTCCAAAATAAGTATTAAAAGCCCATCTGATTAAAAATAATTCATTTTCTTCTCCCCTATTTTTATCTGCTCTTATAAATGTTGCTATCTTACGTAATTTACAATAGAAAAAAATGGAGCATTTTAGGTTTTTATTTTAAACTCTACTGCTGTAAATCAGCTAGTATTCTGAAATAGCATCTTGTCCCAGATCCTCTTAGATCTTTATACCTTTTTAAAGATGGTAAAGTGGAAATTAAAAGATACTAAAGTCATTCACCATGAACATAGACAGGTATGAATTTAATGGAATTCTGACTTTCTAAGGGTATTGTCCTAGATACTGAAAACAGCTTCCAAAATCGGAGAAAATAGATACAACTAATGTCAAAGCAAACTACCAGTTTTCAAAATGTCCTTTTAGTAATTCTACCAACAAATTTCCTTCTCAAATCTAAAGGCATATTGGATAGATAGGATCGTGGAAGGCTTGCCAGGCCTTCAGTATTCCCTCTGTGGTAAACTCTATTAGAATGTCACCCAGTTTACGCCTTTTATAATTTACTCAGTCTAGATTGAGTCTGTCTGGCCTTTGGAGGATAAATTTCCCTCTAAAACTCATTCCACCTTCTCCTTGTCATCCTGGAGATGGGACAGCCATTCTTAACATTTTTTGTGCCTAATTATATCTTCTGCAAGTAATTATTTAACATGCTTACCTACCATATGAAGAGAGACTTATTTCTTTTCTGCCTTCCCCTCCTCAAAACCAACTGGAAAGTTTGTGTAAAGTATGTTACACTGGGCATAGAGGTATCAACATTTACCCTGAAGTAATTTTGATGCCATAGCAAATGTGCATGCTGTAAATGCAGATAGTTCATTAATGACTCTCCAGTTAAACCAGATGCAACAATATTTAGTATCTCCCCTGGAGATGGCTAACCCCTAGCATCTTTCCTAAGTATACTATAACAATGATCTTTGATCTAAAAATTATTTTTAACTCTGAAAGAAGAGTGCAATTTTTTTTTTTTTTGTATCCCAGATAACTCTGTATATATAATTAAAAAGAACAAGTTAGTCATTCACTAGAAGTAGAGGTGTTTCTCCTGAAAGCAAACATTTGTCTTTCCTGTTTTGTTAGGGGAGGCACACAAGCATGAATGGTAGTACTTCCACTCATTTTCTGAGTGGAATGTTGTGTTGTATTGCTTCTTCTAAATGCTTAGTTGGTGGAAACAGAATCCCCTGTCCTGGGGTGCCTCTCAGGCCCAGTTACAGTTCTTATTCTGGCCTGCGGTCTAGGGCAGCTCACTATGCTTTGCCCCAAACCGTCCTGAAGGCTGTATTTGTGGCCAAGGCCAGGTCTGAAATGGTGCCTGAGGATGGTAGGGCTGTGGCTGACTCTGGTGACCGTCCCTGGCCCAGCTTGCCTCACTGTGGCTGCAGGATGGGCTGGTCAGGTAGGGAGGCCCTACAATTCCTTGCAGTCATTGTCAGGCTGCCCTAGCACCCAGACTGCTTAGGCATGGCATTTTCTTATCCTTTTGTTTCAAGATTCAGAAAAAATATATAAAGAATCTTGCCTATTTTTGTTTAAATCCTAACACTGGATTTAGGAATGGGAAATTTACTCCCTCAAAACTTTCATGAATGCTTTTGTTTGCCATAGGCCTGATATTGAGCTCTTGATGACCTCTTTACCAGAAGGAGATCTCAGGTGGTGTTCTCTGCTGGCAGCCATGCTGCCTTGACTAGAGGCAGCTGTGAAAACACTGAGTTTGTACCCTTACCTAGAGTTAGACAGACCAAGAGGAGCCTGTAAGGAGAAATTTCTTCCTCTGTGTTCATTTGGTCTGCTTTCCACTCCCAGTGTGAAGGCATTTTTCCACCAGCCAGTGCTTAGAGAGTGTGAGTAAAGAGCCGTTGGATCCAGGCTAGCTGGGCCGTAAAGCTTTCACTCTGGGGAACTGCTGAAACTTAAGACAGTAGATGAGATGCTAGGATAGGTCAAAGGCTTGTGTGTGGGCTACTTACTGCTTCAGTAAGAGTTAACTGCAAGCTATTTTCTACAATAAAATTTTAAGTGAATTGAAAGCCTCTGTGTGTACCTGCAGGAATTCATGGGATGAATGTGGTAAGTTGAGGCTTGTGGTTAAATGTGTGTATTTCTGGCCTTGATGTTTGACTTCAAGCTACTTCTTTGTTGTATTTATTGGTTTAAGAAAATTTGAAATTGAAAATTGAATATGAAAATTATATTTTAGCACTGGATCACAGCTGTGGCTTATTTTTAATAATAAATAGATGGTGGGGAGTGTGAAAAGGAGAAACCTCTGCAGAGATATAACATACAGGTGTCCATTCCTTGTCCTGTTTAATGCAAATGAATCGTGGTTTTGTGTGGTATGTGGGTTTGTTTTGTATGCTGTCAGTAACTAGTCTGAGTGTTTAAAAGAAAAATAATAAGAAAAAGTGGAAAGAAAACAAGAAAACCACCAAAAATACAAGCAATGTAAGCTGGTAAGATATCAAGAAGATCATGAGAAGCATAGTTGTCTTATGAAGTTATCCGATAATTCTGATACCTTTCAAGCAAATGAAATGACAAATATAGGTAGAATCTACAGAACTAAAATAGGACTTGGATCACTCACCCCTGAATATTACAAAAAAAAAAAAAAAGCACTGGATCACCCCCCCCCTAATAATAAAAAAAAAAAAAAAAAAAGAAAAGAAAAAAGAAAAAGAAAGTGTGTACTTGGGTACTTAATTTGAAAAAAGCTTAGGTTAGAATGAAAACACTAAACGTTCTCATATGGAACCTTAGGATTTATCTAGTGTATGATTAAAAGGTGAGCTAACCAAATTTATCCAGACCTAGTAAAGGAACTGGAGAGACTGGGAAAAGTTTTTGTATAGCCATCTAAGAACAAAATTAAATGTAAAAAGGCAGTCACTTTCCAATGTTAGAAAATCAGATTTATTGCTGTCGCTGCTAATATTAGCAGAATGTCCTTTAATCTCTTAGTATTCAGAGAATAAGATTCACCTTTTACATTAGGTACAGTATAAAAACCTTCCCTTCGTCCATTGCTCCTTTTAATCTTTTTTCTCTATCTTACCTACAAAAGTGTCTTTATTAACAGTGCTATAGAAGCTTAGCCAGCAGGATTTCTTAGATCTTTTAATAACCATCTGAATTTAAGCTTTTTTTTTTTTACTTTCTTTTTATGATCTACCAAGTCTCAAAACTTTAAGGATGGTCTAACTTTGGTAAAAGCCTTCAATTTTTGTCTCCTCTTTGACCACTATAGATGAATGAATATTTCATTAGGTAGAGACGCTTCTTTCCTATCTGATTTAGGTGTTGTTTTTAAGATGTGCATATTTGTCAGTAGAGAAAGTGTTAAAAGGGAAATACTGGTGGGATTGTTCCCCCATTTTGTTCTACAGCAAACTTGAGTGAAAAATAGATTTTGACAATTAAATACTTCTAACACATACTCCAGCATGATGTTTCTCTAGAAATAGACCCAAGAGAACAAAGGGAAAAACAAAACAAAACAAAAAAAACTTCAACAAATAACTTCATTTTTCAAATGAGAAATAAACACAGTATGCAATTTTAAAAATCATGTTGAATAAAGTTTAATAATTGAGAGTTAGCAATGTGGCTTAAATATTAATAATTTCAATGATTCTTCTCATTGTATGCATATGTGGGCAATAATAGCCTTTGAATTGACTCTTGGAGGTGAAAATTATTAACTTGGATATGTTGTTGTTGTTTTATTAAAGATATTCTACTTCATATCAGGTTACCTCACCCTGATGTTAGAGTTTCTGAGGTAGTTTGGGCTGGTTTATTCTTATTCTACCATTTTTAGGCTGTCCAGGGATAGCAGGCCTGAAATCAGCCTAGGAGCTGATTTTATTACCAGCCTTTCTTCCTGTGTAAAGGTTGGTTAAGGACTCAAATTCTTTTATTTCCACTGATTACTGCACATGCAGTCTCCAGAATGTGCTGATGGGCAAAAGGCACCAGTACAGCTGCCCTGTATTTAGTTCCTCACTGCTCCTCACCTGCATAAGGCTTGGGACACAGTGTTAAGACGATATTTCCTCTGTCACATTTATGGACAGCTCTCCAAGCTTGTGATTTTACTTGGTTTTTTGATTTAAATAAACCAACCAAAACAATAAATAACAATAATAAAAAACATTCAGAGGCATTCCGGAAGAGAAAGAAGTGTGTATATTGTTACACTATAATGCCACAGTTCAAGCCCTAAGGTTATGTCTAACCTTTTCCATGTTCTAGAGGTAGCAAGTTTTCACATGTAATTGCCCTCATTGTTTATCTTGTTGTTTGCAGTTTTCCTTTCGTGTATGATAAGGGACTGCTCTGGGAGGTGTAGATACAGGTTACCAATATTAAGTATCACATGGTGAGATCAAAAATATTTGTCTTCAGTCATATTAAAATATCTGGTGACGCATGAGATGAGACAGCAGCTGAAATGAGTGTTTATTAAGTTGCTCTCTTATCTTGAATAAAAGTAGGAGTCTTGAAAGAAGTAGCCATTAAGAATCTACAGCAAGAACGCTGGGGTAATAATCCTCTTAGAGATTGTATTTTAATTTAAAACCTAGTGTGCTAATATAAGACCATACGTTTTAAAAACAAGGCTTCTGATCTACTTTTATTCATACTCCACACTGAGTATATTACTCTATTCATTCTGTACCTGTTATTGAGAAACAGGATTTGAGGTCCTCTTTAGGTGCTTTGAGCTTTTTAAGCAAATGAGCTGGTTTGTGGAAACTGATAGATTTGAAATTGACGTTTTCTGTTACTAGTGAATCAGTTTTTTATGTTATTCCTCTTAAGAATGTGGGACACTGATATCTGTCTGTATATCTAATTTTTCACAAAACTGCTGTCTCTAGGAGTATATGCATATTTTCATAAATTATTTTATTCAACTAAAATTATCTTTCTCTATTAAGTAGTGAAATAACTAGGATTCTAACTATGCTAGATAAAGATCAGATTTTATTTGGATGTCTGTAGTGAAATAACCGTGGATAATGGCTTAAAAATAAATAAATAAATTCTCAGTATGCACAGAGATGTTGTGAAGATTCTCTTGTGGTTGTTGCCTTGTTCTTTTCTTTTTTGTTGTTGTTGTGTATGAGGGATGCTGTCTTTGATCTATATATGACGAAAATAAGAAAATAAGTTAGATTTAGGTCAAAACTGGCAAGATGAGAGCTTTTGCAACTGTTAGTAACTGGCATAAACTAGCAGCAAAATAGCAAGCAATCTTTCCCTTTCAAACCACTTGCTATGCTGTGGTCTCGTTCATGCACACATCTGCCCCTGAACCTTTTCCTTAGCATGTTTTATTAGCAGCAGAAAATGTTAAATATAGATTTACTTGTGTACTTGGAAGAACAGGGGGTTGCTGTTAACCGTGAATAGCGCGTATGGTTAGAGTTGCACAGAATTCCGAAACTTGGTTACTTCCTTCCCTTTTCAGGAATTTGAGAGTCAAAAACCAAGCAGATAAGCATTAAAATAATAGCCAAACAACAGTGGTGCCAAGCACAACATTGTGCATGTTAGGCAGTATGTTTGTTTACCTATAGTTCTGGATATTACATTGTGAAGATGGATTGTTTGTGATTAGAAAAGCTTTCCAACAAAACTATGTATTTAATATCCGAGAAGAAAAAAAAGAGTGTCCATGGGGAAGTGAGGGTGAACAAAATCGTGAATATAAAATAGTGCTTTAGACTAATGAAGTTACCAGTACTGTCTTCTGAGCTCAATCGCAGCACGGAAAGCAAACATATTTGTGGTGGGTTCACTTTGTCAACAAAGTCCTCACTCAGCTGAGTGCTCACAGAGAAAAGAATCAGGAAGTCAAAAGTGTGTGGGGGGATTAGTATACATATGTATCATGCATTGAAATAGGTATCTTAAGAAATAAAGCAAAGCTGGATACTCAAGCAAAGCAAGACAAGAAATTCATTCACTCCTTCACATCAGCAGGTGGATCTTTAACCACTTGTAGCAAGTGGGGTTTCAGCACACATCACTTGCTTGGAAGGACAAACACCATAACCATTGGTGACTTCTTTCTCTTTTTCTGAACTATTTATGTAAGGAATGTCCTTTTTCCTTTTGGTTCCTTGGGGCCAGCTGCCCTTGCTAATCTTTCCTTGCCTCTTGCCAAATGCCAGCCTACTTGTTGCAGGGGTGGAGTGGGGAAAAGACCTTGATGCTGTGCAAGTGCTTCATCATTGACTAGAGCACTTGTGTTTTACAAACACTTTTTAGGTCATAAATTCTAAACACCACCACATAGGCTGCTGTGAAGGCAATTAACTCCACCCTATACAGACCTAGTATAATGTTTTGGTCGGTACAGTTCAGGAGCAGGAGCAAAACATACAATCCTGTGCTCTTAGGTTAGGGCACAAATATCAAAAGAAGGTTACAGTAGATGGATTTATTAAAGATATCATGGAGGTTGCTGGAAATGCATATTATTCTATTTTCTTTCTAATAAGGAGAGTTTATTTAAGTTGATCTTAAATTTCACTGAGTGAAAATACTTTATTGTTTCAATTTTTTGGCAAAGTACAACTTTACTTTGAAGCACTTCATAGTACTGGGCATTACTGAGACAAAGCTTAATATCAACTTGTATTAACCTCAAGAAGACCTATAGCTGCAGTATAAACTTGTCTTCACATTGCTGGTAGAGAGCTCATGCATGGTGCTCTAAATGAGTTTTTGAGTGAGTACTGTTAAAACACTTGGATAACTTTCTTTAGAGCAGGGCAAGACAGTCTGTCTTATAATGGAGGTCTCTGACATGATCCACTAAATGATGTTTTCCAAAATATTTTTTAGTTATAGATTTATGTCTTTGTTTAAACAGATTTCTATGCAGTTCAACATCTTTTAGGGGTCGTATGTTGTGGTTTTTATTGTGCTTATACATGAGCATTACACTAGGCACAACTGGCTCAAGTTGAGCCTGGGGGAGATGAGGAAACATATTAAGTTCTTAATTGCTTATGCTTTTTTTTTTTTTATCTCCCACTCCCAGTATCCAAATTGGTGGTGAGAAGTAGTTACTAATTGGGCACAAATTACAGTAAGTAAAAATTCTCAAAGTTTAGACAGTTTTACTCACAATAAGCAATGATGATTAAACCTTGTGAATTATTTCTCTTTGGTTCCTTTATCTAATAGAATCTAATAGGATTAGAAACTTGGTCAGTGGATGATTTTTGCCTTGCAATTTGATTCTACCAACTTGCTGAAGAAAAATTAAAAAAAAAAAAAAGAAAACAACAACATTAAACTGTCAGAAGAGTGGATGTCAAATCAATTCACTGCAGTTTATTTTATGTTTGTTTTAAAAAAGGAGGGATTACTTTTACTTATTGCAGGTATTGTAACTGAAAACTGATATGAATATCAATGGAGAAACTAGTGGATGAAGTTTTCACGACTTACAATACCCTCCAATTTTTAATCTGATCTTATTTCTTTCCTTTTCATAGTGTTTAAAGCATATCTACTTCTTCCCAAACTAATATCTTCGCAAGTGTGTTAAACTTTTGAAAGTAATACTCCAGAATCTTTTAACAACAAGGAGAGGATAAAAACAGGTAGAATTATACTACAATGCATCATGAACTGTGCTGTGATTAGATCTTAAGGCTGCACAGCTTGCTCAAAAACAGATGTCCTGTAGCTTTAAGCACATGACATGAGCGTAAGTTTTTGTAGCAGACAATGAAAGATAATTTAGTCAATCTCTACCATCTATTCTTGCTCTCTTTTTTTTCCCCTTGGATATCTTCACTTCCCCCAAATTGTCCAAAATTTTTTTTCGGTTTTGTGAATGAATAGTTGCTGGTCTGCTGTGCAGAAGTGCTAGGGCTAAGGGTTAGATTGTCCTTGGGAAAATACTTATCTGTTTTCAGTTAACAGCATTAGCGATGTGAAGAGAACCTACTCAGAACTGGTGAATTGAGCCCAAAGTCCTAGTGTATAATCTCAAAAAGTGACTTCATGGAAGCTATATTTGGGAAGTGGATAGTTGAATTGGAAATCATTGTGTCCTCAACTGCAGTCTTGTCTTTCTGCTATGATTTCAAGGCTTTTTTATTCTGTGAGCGATGATTGCTATGTACCAATGCTACTTCCTCTGAAATACTGTTTTTTTCCTAACAATAACATCTTTTAACTTGGAGGTTATATCCCTATCATATCAGGTCCTATATAATGAAGCCCCCAAATGTAAACTCTTGTCTGATTTATGAGTTCTCCCTTGTTCTATTATATGTGTGGCATTTCACCACCACCATAAAATACAATTAGACTTCAAAAACACAATTTCATTCCTCTTCCTCCCTTCCTCAGGGAACTGTAGAGAGCAATAAAGTCGTCTCTTGGTCTCCTCTTCTCTGGACTGGACAGCCAAATATCCTCAGGCACTCCTTCCAGGACACGCTTTCAACCCTGTTAGCAGCCTTGGTGCCTTTTCTGGATGCTTTCAAGGATCTTGACATCTTTTTTTTTATTTTTATTTTTTTTACTATGGTAGGGGCTAGAATTTAGATACAACTCTTCTAGCTTCAGGAAATGTGATAAGAGTAACCCTCTGACATGGAGGGTATTTACTGAACAGACCTAATGTCTGGGTAATTAGTGCCAAAACTAATGCTTTCAGCAATTTCCATATTTGTTTCCTTTGTTTTTTTTTTCTGAAAAGTTTTTTAGTGTCGATTTTTAACTGTTTAAACAAATGATCATAACTTTGTAGGTTTGAACTATGCTATATGGCAGTACACTAAGAAATAAGTTGATCATAGTTGTCACCGCTACTTACACAATTGCTCCTGGCTTCCTCTTACTACAAGGGAAATAGAGAAATGCCCTTGTTTTTTTTTTGACTTCATTCTGCAGCTCACTGATGCTATTGAAGATAACCTGATTCCCCGAACAAGTTCATTGTGTAAATTATTTTGTATTCATAACAGTGGAATAAGAATGTGTAGGTTTTCTTCACATTAATATTGTTGTAGGGCAGAAATACTTTTTCTAGCATATGATTTTAATACTTTTTTATTAATGGAATTGAAAGACTGCTGCTAATGTAATTGACATAGCCTATGTTGAAGTGCGTATTTCTTTTCTTAAATTTTGAGAAAGTTACAGTACACACATGCCACTACCCACTCACAGACAATGTGAAAACACTTCACCAGCAATAGCAGTGCATTTTTGAATTTGAGGAGGCACTTGCAAGAGGTGGGTAGGAGAACTTCCCTCTTGCCAACCAAACTAGCTATTTTTGTGCAATTTTTTCACAGCTCTTTTGATCAAGAAAGAGTCTTTCATTTGAAGGAGCAGAGAAAATAGGTTGCTCTTAAACCATTGGATCAACCGCCTATACACCCTCCCCCAGTGTTATTGATTTGTTGGTATTTGGGTACTTCTGCAATTCTGACATGGCAAAATGTAGACCTATCATCTCTCCCTCTGTTCATGAATATCTTGTGCTGAATTGCTTTGTACTGAAAAACCATCCACAGTACAATTTCTGCATTTTTCTTTCCTTTTTTTTTTTCTTTTTAACACTATGTAGAGTTCTGTTCACAATTGAGACAGTAGGTAGAAGCGAGGTGTTATTTTTTGAGTGTTGAAATGGATGCATGTTGCATTGTTGGATTCTGATGACTCTATTACTGCACAATATACTTATCTGTGGGGAGGTAGAGTTGGCAGAGCAGGCAAAGAATGTGGTTTGAGGTGAGGATAATCTGGTTAGCTTTTATGAATAGCTTTTAATACTTTACAGACCCACATTTTAGTGAATAGGTTTTTCTGTTAGTTATGAAAAGATGGAAGGGACCTTGTAGAAGAAACTTAATTGTTATGCATTTTCTAGTGCATTCCAGTTGTGCATTCCTGTGTCCAGGTTCATATGTAAGGCTACCAGAAGTTGCTGCAATGTAAATAGTATGGATGATGTGAAAACAACCTTGTCTGGGAAAAGGCTAGCTTGTTAGGATGGGTTCTGTATGTATTTTTCTTTTTTTTTTTGTGCTTCCTTAAAACTCATTGAGATACTTGTCTCCCCTCATCTACTTCAATAATTCTGAGATATTACAAAAGAAACATGAAGTACCTCAAAATTCAGAATATTTTATTTAAATCAAAGTTTCCATAAGGACAGGGATAGATTCTACAACTGCAACGTTTATTTATGAATGCGGCAAGAAGTCTTTTGAGAATTTTGTTTTGTCCTGATTAAATGAAATAGTTTGTGTGCCTTCCACCCCCTCCTTTCTCCTTTAAACAGCATATCCTTTTTGCCTGAAGTACAATTAGATGGTCAAAAGAGCTCTTAGTCCATTAAAAGAAAGCTTGTATTTGTCTCTATACTCTTTCTGAACTTTAGTCGTCTGCTGTTCAGCATCTTAAAACACTCCTGTTGCTAGTCAAAGTAAGTAATTTTTCTTCTCCTGCTAGATGAATATTCTCACTTATCCAAGTGTTCGCCCTTTGGTTAAAGCATTCTTATTATCTTGTGACTGATCTTTCTCTCTCCCTCTCCTCTATTAAGGATAATAGCTAATGTTCATTAATCTGAAAAAAATGAGGCTGTGTTTTCAGTGCAATATTCAGTTCTCTGAAGTAAAACCAATAACAAATATAAGGCTATTTGAAACAGTCAAAAATAGAACTCGGAGGCAACAGATTACAGTCTGTGTATTGTACCCATAGAAAATTCTCTGCAATGTAATATAACATCTGAAGTTAGTAGTATTTGAATTGCTGCCAATATGCAATAAAGAAAAATCTGTCTTATCTAGCAAGGTCTAGTCCATGTTATCCTATTGCTATTTATTGTGTGCCTCTGCAGTTTTCAAGTTGTTGTTTTTTTGTTGAAAAATGTACTTGGTTTTAAACGCTTTTGGAGAGAGAGTCAAAATTTTTACTTTCTTTCTATGGTATTCTTATCAACTGAATATACAAACCTCTGTAGAATATTTTGAATGTATCAAAATCATTTTGACATTTAGGCCTAATAGATGAACATCTGTCTTACTAGTCAGATATTTGATGTCATTTTTATTAAATGGTTAGTGAATTTTACTGTTGAAATTTTCATGGTATAGACATAAGAAAGAGGTGGGAAAGCTTTACTGTGTGATTATTTGTATTGGATTAATCAATGAATACAGTTCAACCAGGGAAAAATGATGCCTTTTTGACTGTGCATGGAATGCTATGTCTTATTTGTTCTGCAGCCTTTTCTATCAGAATTATACTCCAGTGTACATGTTATTTTTCCTAACAGGAAAAAGGAGGGTTTTTTTGCATTCTGGTAAGATCTATATTTTCCTATTCATGTGAAAAACAGAAATCAAAAACATTAGACATTTATCCTGATTCATAACCTCCAGAAAGACTTTTTCTGTTTTGTTTTTTGTTTGTTTGTTTGTTTTAATGTCAATGATGGGATTTTGTTATGCAAACAGCTGTCCATTTGGTCATGTAGTGGAAATGATTAGTCATGGCTTGAACCAGTGATTGAGCACATGGTGGGAAGGCAGGGTCAGCCCTGGGTTGTTCAGGTACAAGCAATGCACATGAGTGACCAGAAGGGGTGGAACCAGGATATACCCCTTCCCAGGCCTCATTTGAAGGTTGGCAGTGGAGGTGAGGATATCCCATCTGGAGATCTATGCTTGCTTGCTTGAGGTGCCTTACGTGCATCTGTTGCTGCTGTTGCATCTGAGTAGGTCCTTGCTTGCTGTGGCTTGGGACCTTGCTGCTCTGCTGTCTTGTTGCACTTGGCAATGTGTCACAGGTGTAGCACTGAAATCCATGAAAATACAGTAGGAATGTTAGTACTTAATTGCATTTCAGTTGTTGTTAGCAAAAACAGCAAAGAAAAGATATTTCCTTTTATATTGTGTGAATTTTCACAGCTACATGCAGATGACGGGCATATGCACACATGCACAAAAAAAAAAAAAATCCTTGAAAAACCCATCTAGGAGAGAGTTAACACTGGGACCAGTCAGCTTTTGCAGAAGCCATTTTTTTTTTTTTTACATTTTGATTATATAAATATCTCTATTGTGTATCATGTGTTGCACCTGAATTAGTGTTGTTCCAAAGGCTTTTTTTTTCCTCTCACTACTAAATGTCATAGCATTCCTATTTAGATATGTTGTAAGGAGTATAAGAGCACTGGTTTGAGGCAACATATTGGAATTCTAGTAATTAATGTGGTGGGAGGTCACTGCAACAGTTTCATACAATTAGCTGTACTTAGGAAGTTGCTTCTGGCTACTTCCAGGAGAGCATGCCTAGCTGAACTCCTTAATGCTAATTCCTAGCTGGAGTAATGTTGCTAAGTCTTAATCATTTCCTCTTTCCTCATTATTTTTTTTTTACTTGATTATTAGATCCTGGAAGTGGGCCATAAATATATAGGAAATAAATTTACATACATGTTACTGATTTGGGCCTAAGCCAGGCACGTCCAGCACATGGGCTGCATACAGACCAGATGAACTCTAACTGCAACCTGCTGCTGTGTCATCATGCTGGCAGACCTGAGGTACAGGGGGGATCCAGCACTGTAGTGCAGGCAAGTAATGTGCCACTATGCTTAATTTGCAAGGAAATTGTCTCAGTTTTCAAAGATTACAATTTGAGAAGATGTGCTCAGTGGAAACATGTTTCCCAATTCGAGGCATATCAAGGAATCCTTCATAAAAGCAGTAGAACTGAAAGAAGTCTGTCAATGCAACAAAACATTCTAAAAAAAAA
>VXAB01008132.1:73305-92713 GCA_013399175.1 Odontophorus gujanensis
AAAAAAAAAAAAAAAAAGAAAAAGAAAAAAAGCTGGTTATGTTGCCAGCAAATCTGATTACATATGGGAAAAAAAGAAGGGAACATTTCCTGATGATGAGTTAAGCAGTGAAGCAGCATATAGAAAACACAAAAGATATAATGTGCTTGATTTAAATAAATAAAAAACAAGTTCTTTAAGGCCACATCTAAAATACTGTACTCAGTTGTGGGTTCTGAAGTTAGTGAGGCTGCTCTGGGTCCCATCCAACTTGGCCTTGAATACCTCCAGGGTTGGGACTTTCATAGATTCTGTAGGCAACCTATTTCAGTGCCTCACTGCCCTCTTAGTGAAGATTTTTTTTTCTTTATGTCTAACCAGTATCTTCCCTCTTTTAATACGGTAACAGTTATAAATAAATTTGAAAGGTATGTATCAAGTGGATAAGGTCAAGCTCTTTTAAGTAGTGCCCAGCAATCGGGACAAAGGACAACAGGTAAAAACTGGAACACAGGAAGTTCCATCTGAATGTCAGGGGAAATTTTATTTTAGGGATGACAGAGCCTTGGAACAAGCTTCTCAGAGAGGTTGTGGAGTCTCCTTCTCTTGAGGTGTTTGAAACCTGCCTGAATGCTTTCATGTACAATCTACTGTAGCATGCCTGCTTTATCTAGGGGATTGGGCTAGATGATCTCCAGAGGTTCCTTTCAATGCCTACGATTCTGTGACTGTGTGACTTTCTTCAGAATGTGTGATTGTAACCTAGTTAATGAATTGTGGGGAAATGCCTGACTGTAACTCTCTTCCCCACTGTTTTTCTCTCCCCCTTACCCCTCCCTCTCTAACAGGAATTGAAGGGATTCAGATATGGAAATAACAGGTTAGCTACATTGTCTTTCACTGTAAGGACCTTAAAATCCTAGATACTTTGGTTTGAACAGAAGTGTGGCTAATCTTTCCTGAATGCTTTTTTTCCTAATGTTCTGTGATCAGACAGCTGAACAACAAGCAGATCAAACATCCTTAAAATATTTTAGAGCTTTTTGGGCCTGCTCTTTGGAAATTTCATTTAACTAAACTCTAGAGCATCTGACAGATGCTACACATTCTCATCACACACACATTCTGTGAAGGTTGACTACCATCGTGGGCATGCATGTGGGAGTAGAGATGCAGAGACATATGCATCATATTTAGATCTCTACATGTGCAAATCTAATTATAATCAGAGAGGCTTAGTACGTCTTATACTGTTTTTGTTTTTTTTCATTTGCAATCACATTCCCCTCAGATATATCTGCTGGGAGGAAATCTCTGGGCACTGAAATATTTTAGAAAAGAGTGCAAGAGAATAAGGTAAAGCTTCTGACTCTGTTATGTTTTGGCAATTCCCTAGGTGTAGGCCTACTGCACAGTGCCTTTTGTAGAGTGTTTCCCTGGGGAAAACTAAACAGAATGGAACATTGGTAATAAGTCTTTTTCATTTAAAATAGGAAACCAATGTAAGAATATCAAAACTTTGTCATCTAATAATCAGAAAGCTTTCAGATGTGAATTTGCACTACAAAATTTGGAAAGTAGATGAGGATATTTCTGTTATTATGCAAACAACAAACAAACAAAAAAAATAGTGGACAAAAGATTTTTCTGACATTAACAGTGCGCTGTCAGCCTTTTTTTTTTTAATTTTCTTGCTTTACTTATTTTCTGTGTATTTATTTTGATATTTCTTTCTGGGGGGTTTCCTCTAAGCAGCCTACTTCCTACTGTGTTCTCTCATCTGTCTTTTTATTTGTCTCTTTTATCGTTAATTTTGGAATCAGTGTCTTTTTCTATCCTTGTACTTTTTATTTTTTTTCTGCAATTACTGCTTGGGAATTGCCTCAATTAACTCTTTCTACTTTTTATGCTTATTTCTTGTTTAATACTGTTTGCTCTGGAGATGAGTATATTTGTATTCTGACACTATATCACTCCCTGAAATACAGTCTGCTTTTGCCACTAGCTGTAGAACTGCTAATTTCACTCACTCCATCGTATTAGTGATTTTTATCCAGATTAAAGTTTAATTTTGTGCTTTGCGTTCCTGATGCTTACCCTGTTTTACTCAAGTTTCATATGTGGGTTATACTCTGTAAATTGTGATATCTCTTAATCAGTCTGTCTTGGGATCTTTTAAACTTTTTCAACTGTGAAGTTTATGTGACTCTGTCCCCTGTAGGACTAACCTCATTACTTTGTCACAGTTCAAATGCAGGAATGCATTTTAGAAGTTGCATTGTTTGTGTTTCTAGAGCACCTGAAGTCATGGAAATGTCTGTCTTCTTCCTCAATTTTTTTTTTTTTTTCCCCTTCTCAAAATGAAAAGGCAGAAGGGGAGTGACCTTGTAATATACCAAGTGGACAGTCCTGAAGTAGAACTCCCTACTTTTCTTGGTTTTACTGTGTACTTTGCAGTATTTGCTCAGAACCTTGCATACAAAAAAAGTAGCTGCCATCTTCTGCTCTACTTTTTTCACACTGAATGTGTTCCCTTGATAGCCTTTGGTACATCACGTATTATTGAACTTGTTCAGGCCCACTGTGCTCCAGAAGACTGCATACAAAATCTTCAGCATCTCTTCATTGCTTTGATATTAGTATGTGGGTATAGCAAAGCTGAGAGTATTCCCATATTCCCATCCCTGTAGGAAAGTTCCAGAATCATGAAAGCCTAATAAATTCAAATTTATATTGCAGAACAGTGAGGATTAGATCAGATACATTCTGAATGTAATAAGAGAACATTTCACTTAAAACTCATCCACTGAAACTGTTAACTAAATGCAGTTAAGTAATTGAACAGTAAAGATGAGGAAAGCACATTTGTCTTGTGCTGCTTATGGTCAGTATATTAGAGACAGTGTTGCACTCAGCCAATCCCAAAGAGGGGATTCTCTTATCTTACTATGTATTTGGTAGGCTGAATTTGCTTTCACGAAGCAAGGGACAAACCAATTCTGGTTAAGCAAAGAAAATAGCCCTCCATCAGTATTTATTCCAGAGAAACAGAGAGATGTGTCAGGTGTAGTATGGCTGGGAAGCGTGGCATCTCCTACTGACATCAGTTTGCTGAAGGAGACAATAAGACGTGGGTGCTCAGCATTCCTTATTTGATACAATAAAATGCAGAAGAAGTCCAAAAGTGTTCAAAAGCTACTCACCAGCGCTCAGTCCTCTCCAGAAGTTATTCAGTCTGAATAAACCAGATAACAGAAATAACAAGTCTATTAATCTGTAATGTTACAGCATTGTTTAAAAACTCCAGTTTCTATTAGTTTCTGGAGAAAAAAATAAAAATCACTGCTTATGAGGTTTCCGGATTTGATGTCACACAGTGTCCTACGGCCTGTTAGTAGTTACTGTTGGTGAGAGTTCAGCTTTTGCCTGGGTAGCTTGTACTTCACTCTGTCAGCTAAGTCCAACCCTGATCACAGCTTCTTTAAAGAAGCTTTAACCTTTCATCTAAAAATGTTTGGCTTACTTTTAGTGAGATTGCATATTAAGGTTTCCGTACTTGTTATGATTGGTTGTTGTATGGGAACTGTTGAGTCACAGCCTGAACCACTGAATGAGCACCTGAAGGAAAGATCTGGTTAGCCACGGGAGCATAGGTGAAGGTGATACACCTAATTGATTGGAAGAGGTGGATCCAGGATCCACTCCTCTTAGACCTCATTTAAGGGCTAACTGCCACTGAGGAAGGATCTCTTGTTGTAGATCCCTCTGTGGAATTCCTTCCCTGTGAACCTGGATACTCATTTTCCTTTCTCTAACACTTCCATCTTAGTGCTGATCTCTTTGCTTTTACGACCTTTACAGTTGTTTGCTTTTGTTCTTCAAAAAGCTATTAAAGCTTCCTTAGGGTGCTCTAAAATTGTATTTGACTTCTAAATCCTGTTTCTGTAATGTTAAACTATTAGTTAGAATGCAGTATAGGTATTTCTTTTCAAAAGTCTACCATGATTGTTCAGAGAACTTCTCCTTTGTGAGACTAATAGCTATTAATTCTTATCTTAAAACTTTGAATCTTGAGATCTATACTGAATTTAATGTTAGTCTGAGTTTTGAAAGACCTCCATTGTTTTTTACCTGTGTATAGGTGGAAGGGGAAGGAGAGAGGTGGTTGAATTGGGCAAAGAGGCTGGTGAGGTATCCGGCATGCAGGTCTTATGAGGAGTGGCTGAGGCAATTGGGATTCTTCCTTCTGGAGAAGGGGAGTCTCAGGGTAGACTTCATCGCTCCCTACAACTACCTGAGAGGTGGTTGTGATGAGCTGGGGGTTGACCTCTTCTTCTGTATTACTTGTGATAGAACTAGCGGGAATGGCCTCAAATTGCACCAAGGGAAATTCAAATTGATTAGGGAAAAAGTTATTCTCTGAAAAACTGGTCACGTGTTGGAATGGGCTGCTCAGGGAAGTGACTGTGTCACCATCCCTGGAGGTGTTCAAGAAATGTTTAGATGTTGTACAAAGGGACATGGTTTAGTGGGGAAGTATTAGTGGTAAGTGGATGGTTAGACTAGATGATCTTAGAGGTCTTTTCTAGCCTTGGTGATTCTATGATTCAATGATCTGAACAAAAATTGCAGGTCGGTCTAAAATGCTAATACTAATCTTCTCTTATTAGTTACTGATTAC
The DNA here is from genome assembly GCA_013399175.1 of Odontophorus gujanensis. Lineage (NCBI taxonomy): Eukaryota > Metazoa > Chordata > Aves > Galliformes > Odontophoridae > Odontophorus > Odontophorus gujanensis. The sequence continues at coordinate 77,966 of VXAB01008132.1, forward strand.
TGTTGCTTTCTTGCTAAAACAGGCACAGCAATTACTGTTCTTTTTATGTAATTTCCCCTATATGTTATCATCCTTCAGTGCAGTGGTGGATACAGCCTTACTAGAGTTGTATACCATAAGTCAATAACTTTCAGCGTGCAAGGTTACTGTTTCCTGAGAATCTGAAACTACGCAATTTCCTGACTGAATAATAAGTCCCAGGTTGTAAAACATATGTTTATCCCAGTTAGAGGCTGGCAATGCAACTGCCGGAAAGATAGAGAATGTTATGAATTCATTAGCAATACGTATCAGGTATATTAACACATAGCAATGTTTTCTACCTTTTTTTTGTATTACAAGGACTGCTCCAAAAGTAATGTCTCTTGTTTTATTATGTTGGCCTACAACATCAGAGGCTGATGTTGGTGATATGACAGAGGCTGAATCTTTTGGCCGATTTTCTGTTACATTTTCTTGCCATGTGACAGAGGGCAACAGAGGTACCATCTGACTGAATGGCATCTTACAAGTATATAAGTATATATGAAGTTAAAAGTGTATATGAAGCAAGGCTGTGTCATTGAATTCCTCCATGCAGGAAAAAAAACTGCATCCACTGACATTTATCAACACTTGCTGAATGACTGTGGAGACCATCCAGTGGATGTGAGCACAGTGAGTTGGTGGGTGGTGTGTTTCAGCAATTGTGAGTTGCCCCCACTGGTGTAATTTTTTATAAACACAGCATACAGGCTCTTGTTCATCATCAGTGAAAATTCATGGCTAATGGTAGTGACTAAATTGAAAAACAGTATTTTGTAGCTGAGAACGTGCTCTGTCAAAAAGTATAATTGTTCTCATTGTAGTTTCGATGGAAACAAATAGAAGGTGTTATTTTCAAAGTATTTTTTGTTGGAATGCAGAAAGTTAGGAACAGTTGAAATGAGTTAATTGTATTTCACAAATGTTATGCATAAATTGAAAAGCTTATCTTTATTCTGAAGCCTTACTCAGTTAAATCTTAATGAACTTAAACTTCTTATTGGTACCTAATTAAATTAAGGAAATCACTTGTTATCTGAATTGGAGCTGATCAGTATTTAGGGACCCCCTTGAATATAGTCCCTCATCAGTGTAGCTTATACTTCTGCCTTAGTTCTACTCCTGTGATACTTCTACATCAGTTAATCTGTTTTGTGGTTTTACTTTCTCCTGTTCATAAATCCTTTATTCATGGATCTTGAAGACAGAATGATTAATTGTTGGTCTCAGATGTGAAAGTAAATCTATTTTGTCACAGTGCTAGAGTCTCAACATGCAGTTGTCTCAGTTTAACTACTGGGTGAAAACATGGTTAGTCTAAGTTAGTCAGATCCCTGGGAAATATACTCAGTCAAGACAAAAACTGAAAAGAGAAAGAGGATTAAATAGATAGGAATTTGGCTAGTATATCTGATAAAGGAAGGAAAGGCTGTTTGTTCATTTTCTGTTTTTAAGGTTGGCTTCTCTTAGTTCTATACATACATAAGCTTGAAAATGGGTGTATTCTGACCAGCACAACATTAAACACTTATTGCTATCTTTAGACTGGTCTGTATAGTGTGAATTTGGAAGTTTGCAAACAAAGATAATTCATGCTTCTGATGAGTGCTGTACTTCCATTACCCATGTTTTGTATGGAATTCTTCCTTCTTCATAAAGAATGTATTACGGAGTCGTATTCCTGGATCAGAGATAATATAGCATGACGTTGATCAGTTATAAATTAAACTGTAAAATAACTTAGTTAAATTCTTGTGAGATCCATCAACAGTCTTCATTTGTCACTAGTGCTGCACCATAAATATATGGAAGCAAGGGCTCTAGTAAGATCAATCCGTTCTCACACCTCATTTGCTCTTCTTCCATACCCCCTGCTATGGCACTGTGGCAGTACACCTGTTTTTTGTAAAGCTGGCAAGTGGCTTTCTTACAAAGCTCCCTGACACTATTAATTAATGCTTACCTTATGACAGGCTCTGATAGTAGGAAAACATAAACCTGTAGAGATCCTTGAAGGAAATGCTGAGGTTCTGTTTTCTATGCATCAAATGTAATGGTAATTATAAAGCTTTCATTTATTGCTTCTTGCTAGATATGATGCTATCAGTGTGGACATACAAAATACTGTATTTGTTAAGAAAGAAGTATCTGTCTCACAGGAGATTGTGTCTAGTGGAAAATGAATTACTTTGATAGTCAATTAAAATAATGATACTTAATCCTTTTTAGTGTGTTCCACTTATACAACTAAAATATTTTTATTGGTCCAATTTTATTCCCAAAAGTTTTCAAACCTCATAAAAGACAAAATAGTGATTTTTTTTCTCTGACCAGGAAAAGATTGCAGTTCTTCAGTTACAAGGGTTTTCCAGTTCCGACCTGTGTTTCACTTCTAAACGCCTACATCTGAAGTTTATGCTACTTCATGCCAAATATGGAAATCAAAAGCAAAACTGATGCCAAAACTTTTTTCATATTTTGTAAATGAAATGAATGTGTTAAGCAGAGAACTGTCTACAAGTAGGAAGCAGGTGATTTAGAACCTGATGCCTAGTAGTTCCTACTCATTTATTTATGGAATATGGTTTCCTTAGGAAAGCACTTTCTGTCATGAAGTCAGAATCAAAGCCTAGTGATGTCATCTGCTAATGAAATTCAAAGAAACATGTAGTTCCTGGGAGGTGAGGTAGGAAATGCTACTGCAACAAGAGAACAGAGAAGATTCTGTGAATTGGTGACATGATAAGCTTTCCTAGAATATAGAATCCTTGACCTAGATAAGTATTTTTTGTTTGGTGAAAGCTCATTTAGATGAACGTAACTTTGTTTTTAACAATGAACATTTCTGAAAGGAGATCAGTAAATGTTTCTTATTTGCTGATATTTGAGATCTGTCTACTGCAGTGGTGTCGAGGAGGGAAAATGGAATCCATGATGCTGGTTTTGGTTCTCATTTCCACAATTTTCTTTTGCTGGTGCATTTTTTAAACTAACAATTTACTTAGCAGTTTCTGTTTCTTAAAAACACTATGAAACAAAGTATTCAAAATACATAACTTTTAAGTCAGCTTTTTTCATGCTTCTTTTTGTAGTAAAAAATTAGTGTTCTTTCATGTTAACAGAGAAGAGCAGAAATAGTGATGAGCACAGTAGTAACAGATCTTAGATCTTAAGGTACAGGTTTTCATTTTAAGGTGATAAAGTGAATCTCAGCACCCAGTGAATGTGGTGTTGCAGTCAGTAGTAGCAGGTCGTAGGCTTTGTGGTGAGCTATGAACATGCATCTCAGACTTATGTTGTCCTGTCTGGATTATTTTTTTTTTAAAAGCTTATTTAGTTGTGAGACCATCTATTTAATGACCAGGTGACAGTAACCTGTTTGATTTTAACTTTTGTTTAGATATGTACAATGTATAGTGTAATATCTTTCATGAATACAAATTTGCTTGCTATAAAATACTATTAACATGTAGTTACGCTGTGTAGGTGACCTGCCTGTGATGCTAGTATAAAAATACCTAGAGGAATAAAGGTATGAGTTAATAGTACATATGAGATGAACCATAAGAAATTCAGATGCAGCTCAAAAAAGAACAAGCAGCTTGTGAAGTGTATTAGAAAATGTATAAATACCAAGTAGACATTCAAATGAGGAGGGAAGCGTAGGGCCACATCAAAGTCATTGCAACCCAAATATTTCCCTTGAACAACTATGATTTTGATAGTGAATATATATTTTTTTTCTTCTCAGTTTAGAATCTATTTAGAGTAGTTTTCATATATTTTTGAAACATACTCTATATTTTTCTCACCTTTGCAAGTTTATAATCACAATGGAAATGTCATGCCAGTAATTTTCAGAAAGTATGACTTAACATTCTTCTCAAGGGTCAGAGTTATCCAGCTATGGAACAGAATTGATACCTAATGGATCAGTCAGATGTGTGAGCTGAAACACTTAAAGGAAATGGGAGAGTTGAAATCCATACATGTTCAGAAGGCCGATGTTTAATTTTTCTTCCACTTCAAGTTCAACTTGTGTCATTTTAAGCATTCTCTGTGATATAATGCTTCCTTCTCTGAAAAGAAGAAAAGGAAATGTGAGATAGTATCATATTACTTGTTCTAGCATTATTCTTCTAGACACAGTATCTCAGTTTGTCCCTAACTTATTTTTACAAAAAAAAAAAAATAGAAACCAAAACTCAACAGCAGAAGCATACCTGAAAATGAGTGGGTAGGAATTATATTCAACCAGTGGTCTTTTTGAATTAAGCAAGTGAAAACACAAACCTTTGAGTCTTTCTCTCTGTTCTCAACATTTTGTGACCCTGTCTGAAATGTAAATCAAAGTTTTGTACTAACATACATACCTGACTCTCTATTGGCAAGAATTTTCTCTCTCTCATGTGCACTGCTTGTGTGCTCTGAAAACAGATTTCAGGAATCAGAATATTTTACATGTACCAAACTTAACAATTTGTGAAGGTTTATTAGTTTTCTCAACTCTTCCTGTTCGAATACTACAACAATACTGTGTTTCTAAAGATTAGAACCAAGTTTTGGAATGAAAATCAGGCAAGTGAGTATTAAGATCATAGGAATTCAGGCCTATTGGTTTTAAGCATGCTTTCTAAAAACCTCTTTAAATAAAAATATATTACTACAGTGATACTAGATAAGGAATACAGAAATGGGTAGAGGAGCAGGAAAATCAATACTGGAGCAAATCTATATAAGTACACTACCTAAAAAGTTTGATTAATACAAATCCATTATGTAAAGAGGAGTATTCCTTGTGGCACATAAGACTGTCTAATTAGCGAGATACATCCTGTAATTTTTTTTATTTTTTTTTATAATTAGACTACTGCCCTCCCCCCTTCTTTTTTTTTTTTTTTTTTCCCCTCACCTTTGATGGAAGGCTTTGAATAGCTATACTGGTGGTTCTCCAACAGTATCCTGAAAGATTTGCTTTTAACCTGATAGTAGGGACCCTGGTAACTTTTTAAAGCAGGTAGTTTTACACTTAATGTACCTTCCCAATGTGGCTGGCATGGTGGGCTACCTACCTGATTCATCATGTGTTTGACAGCCTTGGGATTTACTGAGCACTTCAGAGTTGAGGAAAGGAAATGATGATGGTAACTCTCTGGAGTCAAAAGATAGAATAAAAAGTGTTGCTTGAGTAACTCAGTTATCAACTTCTCTAGGTAGTTTACTCTAGTTGTTGGACTGGAGGATTGCCAGTGCAAGAATGGCTCTGCTATTAGTGATGTGGCAGGGTGCCAGCATGGGAGAATACATTACTAAGTTGTATTTCTTGAGTAATGCATTGGTGGATACAGACCACCTTATTAGAAATATGAAATGCACTCACTAGTATTAAATATGAAATCATATCTTTGGCATGCCTTTATGTAAATAGAATATATGACTTCAGCCTAGGCATGTGCAGCCTGTGAGCCACATGCAACCTGGTACGGATGGTAATGTGACTTGCCCCCTGATCTTCACTCTAAAGGTGGAGACTCTTCACTGCAAAGTGGCCTGGGGCACATACCCATAGCTGAGCAATAAGAGTCAACGTGCAATTATTGCTGTGTCAACTGAAAGAAAGCCATGGGAGAGGGCAGAGCAGTGCAGTGCTGACTCAAATGATGCCAAATAGTTGCATGCATTTTGATACATTAGTTAAACACAGTACTGTGAGCAGCAAAGAATACACAGCAGCACTTTCCAGTTTGATAAAGGAGTCTGAGAATCAGTTTCAAGATTGCCAAATAAATGAATAAATAAAACTTATGTTTGCAACACAAGACATTATTTTCAGTTCATATAAATAGATTATTTACAGACTTACGAACTCTGATCAGATTTCCAACTCAAAAATATGATTGTCTCTTTACCTTTGTAAGACCTCTCTTATCAGAGAAATATATCCCTTGCTTCACAATCACAGCTTATTCATGTTGTAGCATGACATGAATTATGTCTGCATGTGTAGTATAGGCATGTGTGAACAATTGTCAAGGATGAAGTACAGGAAGAGGAAAATTTCATCAAAAATCTGAGGGACACCATGAATGCTCACCAAGATTTGCAACTATCATTGAACAATACTGATGCCTTAGTTTCACAAAAACATGAACATATCCCACTAGTTTTGTTTCTTGTTCCTCTTAATATTTTAAGAAAAATATTAAAAAACAAATTGTTTAGTTACTTAAATGTTAACAATTTTGTACATTTTACAAGGGCGTCTACAAAAGTAGTGCCTCCTGTTTCATTATGTTGGCCTCCTATTTCAGAGGCAGTTCTTGGTGCTATTTCAGTAGAGCTTGAACCTTCCTATCAGCGCTCTGCTACATTTTGTCGCTGTGCAATAGATGGCAGCAGAGGGGCAGTCTGACAGAATGGCGTCTGACATGGAAATGCGTATGAAGCAGAGCTGGTAACTGAATTCTCCATGTGGAAAAAATGGCACCCACTGTCATTCATTGATGCTTATTGAATGTTTATAGAGACCATCCAGTGAATGTGAGCGCAGTGAGTTGGTGGGTGGTGCATTTCAGTTGTGGTGAAAGTGGGTCACTTCTGCTGGTGTGGATTTTTATGAGCTTGGTGTGCAAACTCTTGTTCATTGCTGAGGAAAACATGTAGCTAATGGTAGTGACGATGTTGATAAAATAGTTTTGTACTGGAGAATTTGCTCTATCAAATAGTATTATTGTTCTCATAACACCTGTTGTAGTTTCCATGGAAATAAATAGGAGGCATTATTTTTGTAGCAAAAATATGAGGCCCAAGACAATTCCTCTTTACTCATTCTGGCCCAGAAAAACCAAAAGATTGGACACCCGTGCTTTAATCAATGAACTTGCTTCTACAAGCAACTTTCACATAAATGTTAACGAGGGTTTTTTGTTGGTCTTTTGAAGGTTTCACTGTCAAGAACCTGTTATGTGTTGAATGTCAGTTCCTACATTTAATGAAAAAAAATACTTCCAGTACGAAAACAAAACAATACACTGAGTACCATAACGTTTTCCCTATTGTTTTTTACTTGGTATCCCACCTCAGAGAACAGCAGGCTGATGCTGTCTTCCTTTCGCTGTTAGTATATTTAAAGAAACTGCTCTTCCTGCCTTTCACTTCCTTTGCTAGTTTGAACTCCAGCTGAGCACTCCTGATTATTCCTGTGTGTGCAGAGTGTGTTTTCATGTTCTTCACAGTCCGTTGTACCAGCCTGCAGCTCTTGTGTACTTCCTTTTTCTGTTTGCATTCAGTCAGAAGTTCTCCTTAGTTATCTCCACTGGTTTTCTGTCATGCATACTTTACTTTCTGTAAAGTGGTATGGCTTGTTCTTGTGCTCTAACATGGCTGTCCTTGAGCATTAGCTAGTTCTACTGGGTTCATTTGCCTTTTCAGGCAGTTTGCAATGGGATTCTGCTGGTTCTTGTGGAGTCCACTCTGTGCTCTTTGTAGCCCTGGACCGTAATGCTATTGATCACACTCATAGTCATTACAGTCACAGCTGTCTTTGACCTCTGCATTGTACAGCTGTTCCTTTTTGTGGGTAGTAAGTACGACAGAGAATCTCCTCTAGTCGTTTCACTGATTGCTTGCATTAAAATTTCTTTTATCTGTAAGTCTGGTAGACTTGTACTTATTTGTGTTGACCATCCAGCAGAAATCAAGGTGGATGTAGCTACCCACAAGGGATAGACTGTGATTGTGAGGCTTCCTCTGGGTGCCTAGAGAAAGCTTCATCTTCCTCCTCATTAGAAAGTCTGGAGCAGGCATCATATGCAGCAACATCTGTGCGGGGTTAACCTCTAATTCTTAATCACAAGTTTTCAATTTCTTCATCACCCTCCCTGTAGAAAAGCTTTATGCATTGTTGTTTGTTTTTCAATTTATCTTGAACACAACCTCTCTTCCATTTCTGCCTGCTCTTTTTTCTAAAGATCCTCAGATCCACTGTTCCCAGTGTTTCAGTAATCTCATTGAGATTATAAATCTTCAACTGTGCGCAAAACTCTTACTTTCTCCTGCTTGTCCCACATTCTGTGTTGATCACAGTACAGGTTTTTGGTATGGACCTGAAGGTGTACTATTCTTACAGGTGAGAGGTTCACTCTCCTGCTGTTGTCTAGTCACATCTCTTCTGCCTCTTGCTTCCTTGCTTCTCTTTAGGTTAAGTTTGTCCCAGCGTATCTGATAGCATTGATCCCATTGCTCCCTTGCAGAAATGAGTCTGAATAACCATTGAATCCCTCATGAATCTGCTGAATTGACTCAGGACTTGACTCAGTCCTGGGGTGAGAAGTAAAGGTGGGAATACACTTCTTATGTCATAGCATATTATTATGAAAGAAGATTAATATTGGTTCTCAAAGAGTTAGTGGCTCACTTTTCTTCCTCAGTCGTGACTCTCTTCTGTGTACTGGGTGGACTGTACAAATAAATACTTGCTAGTGGAGGGGAGAAGAAGCAAGTACCCTTAAAGCATTAAATCACAGAAGCCCTGGAGGATCCTTTTGACATATCTAACATGAAATATAACATAAGCAAAGTATTCCTTCAGGTAAAGGTGTGGGAAACTTACTTCGTTTGATCACTTGACCTGTCTCTACTGAAGAGAAAGGGCAGTAGCTAGAACTGGAGGGAGAGTTAATGTGATCACATTAGCTTAAAATCTTGAACAGTAAAATCTCATTTTTTCTCAGTCATGTCTTTTCTTGTCTAATTCAACATATCTGTAAGAGATTTTTCTTCATGATTTTTTTTAAATAGTTATAGTTTTCCTTAGTTCTGAATATTTTCTTCAACTGCAGAATGTACAAACAGGCTCTGAATAGACATTTTTAGCTTAATGCTCCTGTCAGGGATTCAGACACACAACTTCCAGTCTTTTCTTTCTGCCTCGGACTCTGAAAATATCAGCATCTCTGTAAGTATATCTTTCTACGCAGGCAAATCATCATGAGGTATTTTTCCTGGTCTGTAAATCTCCCTAAGCTGACTTTGTCCTTCTAAGTTCTTTTCTTGTTTCATTTTATTCTTAGTTCTATGTGGGCTCCCTTGGTACAGTCTTGACACTTCTGTGATGTTGCTGCTTGAAAAAATAAAGTGAAGTTTTTGCCTACTTGTTAGAATGGAAGACAATCATAACAATTGGGAAACTGAGCTTGTAGAAAGGAAGAAACTTCTTAGAGGCCGAAGCTCTGAAATTACAGGCACTGTACATCTGTACAATGTAAAGTATAACAATCCCATTGATTGGGATAGTATCACTGACGTGTTAATTTTGGGTGTGTGTGCAGTGCATGCAAGGTAAGGACATTAAAATGTTTCCTGAAAGAGCTTGCCAGGCTTTATCTAACTATTGTAATATAATCAGAAATATGTGTATATATATATATTAAATAGCATTAATTGAAGTGGAGTAGTTCATAAGAGATTATTAGATTCACTCAAGTTGTGCTAGTTTCAGAATCATGATGTGTTGATATAAGCCAGCAAGGTGCTCTCACAACCCAGGAAGCTGTAAGTATCTTGGGCTGCATCAAAAGAATTGTGACCAGCAGGTCTTGGATAATTCTGCCCCTCTACTCTGCACTGGTGAGACCTCATCTGGAGTGCTGCATCCAGATGTGGAGTCCTCAGTACAGGAGAGACCTGTTGGGCTGCATTCAGAGGAAAGCCACAAAAAGAATCCAAAAGTCAGAATGGTTCCTCTGAGAGGACAGACTGAGAGCTGGGGCTGTTCAGCCCATGGATGGGTGAGTCCTGACAGGGACTCACTATCAATATCTAAAGGGGGTTGGGGGGAGGGCTGTATGAAAGAAAGGGACAGATTCTTTAGTGTGGACTGTTGTGATAGGACAAGGGAAAATGTTTTCAAACTATAAGAGGGCAGATTTAGACTGGGTGTAAGGAAGAAGTTTTTTTACAGTAGTGGTGGTGAAGCACTACAGCAGGTTCCCCAGAGAAGTGGAGGATGTCTCAAGCCTGGAGACATTCAAGGTCATGCTAGATGAGACTCTGAGCTCCTTGATTTAGCTGTAGTCATCTGTATTCAGGCACTGGGCTAGATGATATTTAAGGGTCCCTTCCAAATCAAACAATTCTATGGTCCTCAACCTAAACATTAACATGAAAGAAAAAGATCTTTCATACTCTGTGTGATTTTGTTGTTGTTGTTGTTTGGTTAGTTTTCTTTTTATAGTAAAAAAGGTATAACAGCACTGTCTTGATCTGACAGAAATTGTTATATATGACCAGACAAGTAAAAAGAAATAATACATTTTGTTCTTACTCTGTATTTTTTTTTTCCAAGACACCTCGTTTTCTTCATTTTTAAGGATCATCATTTTATATAACTCTGCAATTTTTGTTCTACTCCCTTTGTCTTAACGTAGCACCAGATAATATTGACAAATTTGAACTTTTCCATGGTTTTCAATGGCAATTGTCTCGGAAATATTTCAATTTTTCACTGCCATTCTTCTCCATCACTAAACATGAAAAAATGCTGTAGTCATAGTGAAATTAGTGGTTTACCTTGCATTAGGTCTGATTTACACTTGTTTGCAATGCAGTTCAGACTCCTCAGTCTGAAATTGATGTCAGAAAATGTTATACAAAACAATCAGTGACTAAGTATTTCAGAACAATATTTAAGCACTGAATATGAAACTGAGAGATTTCAGAGAATGATGAGGAGCGGAAAACCACTGGCATTCTTTAATTAAAATTTAATCCTAAAAAATAAAAGCAAATAATTATTTTTCTATCCAGTGCTATAATATTCTGACTTTGCTACCATCAGATCAAAGTGATTGACTGCCACAAATAAAATCTTGGAATGAGTAGGATGTCCTAACATTTTTTAATTTTATACTGAAACATACTGTGGATATTTTTTTCTTCCCAGTGGTGCTAGTAAAGCAGCACTGCACTTTTGATTTGTTTGTCGTTTTTTTGCACAGTGTGTGATTTGAAGTACTGTCTACCACTTCTTGGTTTTCTTCTTGTTCCTTGAATTTTCTGTGTTCTTGATAATATTATTGCGGGGGAAAAAGTGGAAATAGACTCACTTCTGATCTCGAATTAAGAAAAGATGAAAATCATATGGCTACACAGTAGGAGACAGATCTTTTCATTGACTTTTTTGTGATCTTCAGGTGCCAAGGAGGGTTAGGAAGTATGTTTTAGTATACAAGCTTAAACATGGTGAATGAAATTCCTATTGTCAAGACAGTTGGTGTGATTCTGCTTCAATTAGGATACTTTTCCTATCTATTTAGTTTCTAAACTTTTCTGCCTGCTTTTTCCTTTATTTCAGTATCTAGTTTCCTATCCTATGAAGAAAACTCACCTCATAGAAACCAATAAAGCTGAATCACGGCTTTGGAAGTAAACAGACTTCTGTGAGTTCATCTTTGATCTCAGAGAGAGATACAGAAATACAAAAATGAGGAGAATAGAGATGAGAATAGTATTTAAATGAAAACTGGTGCATGGCATGCGTGGTGAAATTAGAGGTAAGTCCCTTCATATCAGGAGTAGGAAGGGAAGAATACCCAGAATGCTGCGCTACAGGGTGGTCTGAATGCTTAAACTTATGAATGTGTAAAATATGAGGCATGAATGGAAAAATTATTTGAGAAAATTCTCTCGTAGGTTCTAAATTCAGAGACATCATCTTCAGTTGAGGAAGTTGCAAGCTCTCATTTGCAAACGCAAGGAATACTTGAGAAAAGTATTTCTTCATAATTTTGTTCTTGTTTATTTCCCTGGGTAATCTCTACTGACTGCCACTAGAGACAGATTACTGGGCTAGATGGGGTCTTGATCTAAGCCCAGAGGTTATTTTCATGTATGTTTATCTTCTTATTTATACTGGTAAAACTTATGCCCTTTTCCTCCCACCAACATTTTAGAAAATGTCCATCTGAGGTAGCTTGACTCTATAAGCTTCTTCTATTGGCAATAGAAGGAAAAGCTTCAACTGTCATGGAACTTAGAGTCATTTCTGGAGTAGGAAGGCAACAGAAATCACTCCTACTGTTTCACTGACAGTGACTGAAGCATAGAGCATTATTTTCCTTATCCTAATGCACAATTTAACTTGAAACAACATGTAACAATTGATTGTAACAAAAAAATAGGACAAATGATGAGAAATTGGGGAACAGGGGGAACTGTGATAAAATCATTGCAAGATTCCAGGTGACTTCTATCACTGTTTTTGTCAACAGAATGAAATATTAAAAGCAAAGCAGTATGAAATAGGGCATTTCAGCATAAGTGAAAGTACTGTGGAAATGCTGCAAACAGGAACCCCTTGAATAAACCAATTTTCTCACAAATTGCTGGACTGAAATACTCAGAGCATTAAAAAAAAAAAAAAAAAAAAAAAGAAAGAAAGAAATAGGTTTATAGAGCAGAGTTGTGCTCCCATGCATTGTGTGTATATGTTTAAACGCATAAAGAACCCCCCAAACTGTTCGGATGGGAACATGTGTTTGAACTACTCTAACTTTCTAATACTGAAATAAGGCTCTTATTTTCTTCCAGCTTCATATGGAGAATAATTGAGAAATAATTTGAGAAATCTGGCATTTAAGTTAGGGATCTTGCTCACCATTTCACACATTTCAGAACTGCATCAAACTATTATGTTAGGTTCTTTGTGGTTGATTGGATTCTGCATAGACTGAGAGTAGATTCTTTACATGTATTGTCCATTTGGGTTGAAGATAAATGGAAGGGCATCATGAAATGGAAGTTCAAAGTGTGCTCCTTGACTATCAAATGAAGTGAGATTGTGATATGCAACCTGAGATAGAGGAAAATAAACTTATATGTATGTAGTTCTGTATCTATACACTTATATGTATACATCTACCAGGAGAAACAGCAGAAGCTTTGTCACCTTGAGGTTTGCTTTTTTTTTTTTTTTGAGTTTGTTTGCTCTCACAGTTCAGCTTTGCTAAACATTGCAAATACATACAGAATGCTCATAAGAGGGTAGCTGTTGGCATCAGAGGATTGCCTTTATTAGCACAGTTTCAGTCTGAGCTAGGTACCATACTAACAAAAGCAATAGGAAATATGAAGATCAAAGAATCAACTTGATTTACAGTTACTCCTGTGCCACTGAAGTTTATCAAACAATTCACACATAGTAATGAATAAAAATATGAACATGAAAGGAGATGTTAGATCAAATCTACCTCCCAGTGAAGTGCACAAATACTTAAATGAGTTTAATGAGAAAGGGAAGAATAAGGGTGATGAGCACAAAGTTTATGGTGGATAAAATTAAGCACCATATCTACAGACAGCATTAAGATTTACAGTGATAATGGTAGGAAGAGTATTATTGTTAGGTGATATTAGGTTTTAACTTGTAGCATTTAATTGTGGGATATTGATAGGAAATCTATCCTGATGTTACAGAATCTGGAACAGTGGTCAATGCCATTGAAGCAGCTAATTCTGTGAAGCTCAAAGATCATTCTACAAGGGCTAACGTAAAGATTTTGTGGCCAGTTTGTTAAGAATATGAAATATTAAGTCATATCTATTGAAGATACTAGAGGGTAGAACATGCAGCAGAGAAATCTCTGTGAAATAAAGCATGTGAGACTTTCCTAGTGTGTTGTGAAATCGGACAACTGTAAGTCTTTCTTCTACTTGCTGCTTCCTTTAACTTTGGAAAAGGGGAAAAAAACCTGGTAGAGTAGAAGATACTGAGCTCTTTCAGTAGATGTTGTATGAACTTCTTTTAATACTAATATCTGCAGAGGAAAAAAGATATACAGAAATACCCACAGAAGTGAACCATTTGTGCCTTTTATTTGCAGCAGACAAGGAGTTCTGTCACTAAGGAGCACCTGTTCTGCAATTCTGATAGCACAGCAGGCTTTTGGCAACTTCAGCTTTCTATAGAATATGTGTTATCTATGTTTATTACCTTGTTTGGATGACACTTTCAATTGGCTTCCATTCGGCTTGTCTTCAGTGCCAACACACTTCCAAAAGAGACTTTCAGATTATGACAGGCTTGAATGGCTTTTTTGGCCATGCAAATGATATGATGGTTTCCAACACAGATAACAATGAACAGAGTAAGCACATGCTGTTTGGCAATGTTTACAGCAAGTTGGTTTGAATGTTACTGAGGAAATTCGAATTTGGAGCGAAGAAGATAATCTGTTAGAATGAATAAGTAGGAAATAGCATTTGGCTTAACAGAAACAAGTTCTAAGGTGTGACTTCTGCTTGGAAAAAAAAAAAAAAACAACTTCAACATAAACAAATGACAAAGTCTTACCAAATTTAGTAAATCTCAACTAATTCAGTTAATACAGACTTCTTGAGGTAGAAGGCTATTCAGATATCTATGTATAGGAGTGTTGGAACAATCTTGATATGCTTTAGGGTAACTTGGTTGGACCCTAGCTGCTTTTCTCAAAAGGGAGCAGGCGTGCTATAGTTCCTATGTATCATATTTGCTGCAGGCTTATGTGAGTGTTTTGGTTACAGAACATATCTAAAAATTGCATTAGTTGAATTTAGTCAGCTGAGAAGTACTGAAATGGATCACAGTGTTGCATAAGGGATTGAATACTAAATAAGTGATAAATCACTAAATCAGTAATATTTTATATATATAATATACAATATTTTTTATTATTTCATATTATA
>VXAB01008133.1:2281-17874 GCA_013399175.1 Odontophorus gujanensis
AAAAAAAAAAAAAACGTTTTGGAAACTGTTTTTATGCAGACGAATATAACCTTGGACTTCAGTTCTATTTATCCCACATAGTTAAGGAATGCATGCAACTAGCAAAATTTTTAGTGGCATACCCTATATATTATAGTTACAAATGACAACTTAATTCTCTGAATTCAGTAGAACAAAATAATGGAAAGATAAGCAGACCATAGAAGGGGGTTGATGCGGTTATTTTAAAGGAATGATGGATAGAAAGATGGGAAAGATAATCACAGACTTGTAAGGGGTTGGAAGGGACCTCCAGAGATCATCTAGTTCAAACCCCCTGCCAAAGCAGGCTCCCTAGACCAGGTTGCACAGGTAGGCATCCAGGTGGGTCTTGAATGTCTCCAGAGAAGGAGACCCCACCACCTCTGTGGGCAACTTCTTCCAGTACTTCATCACCCTTACTCCAAAGAAGTTCATATGCACATTTGTGGGTAACCACCCGTGCTTCAGTTTGTGATAATTTCTGCTAGTCCTGTCACCATGCACTGCTGAGAAGAGTCCAGCCTTATCCCTTTACCTCCCACTCCTTAGATATTTATAGATGTGGATCATATTCCCCCTGAATCTTCTTTTCTCAAGGCTGAGCAGACCAAGGTCTCTCGGCATTTCCTCTAAGGGAGATGTTCCACGCCCTTTATCATCTTCGTAGCCCCCCACTTGACTCTTTCAAGGAGATCCCTGTATTTTTTTGTACTGGGGAGCCCAGAACTGGACACAATACTCCAGGTGAGGTCTCAGCAGGGCAGAGTATAGAGGGAGGATCACCTCCCTTGACCTGCTGGCCACGTTCCTTTTAATGCACCCCAGGATCCCATTGGCCCTCCTGGCCACCAGGGCACACTGCTGGCTCATAGCCAACCTATTATCCACCAGGGCACTCATGGCCCTCTCTGCACAGCTCCCAGCATGTCATCTCCTAACCTCTGCTAGTAGATGTGGTTATTCCTCCCTAGGTGCAAGACTCTGCACTTGCTCTTGTTTAACCTCATCTGGTTCCTTTCTTCCCAACTCTCCAGCCTGTCCAGGTCTCAATGAATGCCAGCACAGCCTTCTGATATGTCAGCAATTCCTCCCAGTTTTGTATCATCAGCAAACTTTCTGAGGGTGGACACTAGCCCCTCATCAAGGTCACTGATGAAGATGTTGATCAGGACTAGACCCAGCACCAACCCCTGAGGAACACCACTAAGTTCAGGCCTCCAGCTGAACTCTGTGCCACTATTCACAGCCCTCAGAGCTCTGCCACTCAATCCACCTCACTGTCCACTCACCTATTCCACATTTCCTCAGCTTCATTAGAAGGATGTTGTTGAAATCAAGGTAGACTACACCCACTTCTCTTCCCCCATCTACCCAGCCAGTGATGACACCATAGAAGGCTACCATGTTGGTTGAGCATGACCTCCCATTGGTGAACATGTACTGACTACTCCTGATAATCTTCTTCTCTTCCAATTGCCTGGAGATGGCATCCAGAACAAGCTGCTCCATCACCTTTCTGGGGACAGAGGTGAGGTTGACTGGCCTGTAGATCCTTGGATCCTCCTTCTTGCTCTTTCTGAAGCCTAGAATGACATTGGCTATCCTCCAGTCTTCAGGCACTTCTCCATTCTCCAAGGCTTTTCAAAGATGATAGAATGAGTTTGGCAATCACCTCTGCCACCTCCCTCAGCACGTGTGGAGGCATCCCATCACAGCCCATGGATTTACAATCACTGATGTTGTCTAGGTACTCTTGGACCATCTCTTCCCTCACAAAAAGGGAGCCCTCCACTCCCCAGGCTCTCTCACTTACCTCCAGGGCTCAAGATTCTGTAGGGGGAGTCCTTGCAGTGAAGACAGTAGCCAAGAAAACATTCAGTATCTCTGCTTTCTCAGCATCCCCTGTTACCAAAGTACCGCTCTCATTTAGTAGGGGACCCACATTTTCCCTAGTCTTCCTTTTACAGTTGACATACTTCAAAAAAATCGTTTCTTATTATCCTTTATCTCCTTTGCCACATTCGATTCCTGGTTGGCTTTAGCGTTTCTCATTGCAGTGATCTTAGCTTTCCAATATAAATCTGCAAATTGAAGACATAAAGCCAAAGCATTATTGGATGAATTTGGCATCATGCTGAATATTTAAGATACTCTAAGGTCACTAGAAAACATATCAATGATTTCCCTTTTACATGCCTTCCCTAGGTAAGTGGGTATGTTCTTATCTGTGTACAGTAAATTACAGAGAGAGATTAGATTACATATTTGTGTAATGGAAACTCTAGCAGGCTGAGTTTGGAATTTAAATCAACAATAAGAAAGGTGTAGGTGTAAAATTAAAATTGTTATCCTTCCCAAAAGCAGTAACAGAGGAAGATTAAAATAACACTGTGTTGAACACTGTGATGAACACAGACTTCCAAACTGATTCTCACATGGCACACTCATAGCTGAGAATAAATAGAGACAGTCTACTCCTTATTTTAGGACTGTAAAATTCTCAACAAATTGTGAAAAAGAGAAGAATTAATACATCAGAGGAAAGTAAACATTAACTGGGAAATCTCTTCCCACAGAAATGAAAATTGCATCTCCTATTATCTGTACCATGAAATTGTTTTAGACTTTTGTTCCTCAGAAACAGACTATCAGAACAGCTTGTTTGCTAGAGAAATTAAGTCGTTGATGAAGCAAGACAATGGCTTGCTCAGACAAGTCATATTAATTCAAAACTCCGAAAAGGAGGTAATTCAGTTTAGAGTACCCAAGCAAATAAGACCTCTTGACTAAGAAAAAGGTCCAAAGACAAAAATGAAAATACATCTTGAGACAGACATTGTAAAGTTGTTCTGAAGCGTTAGTGTTTGTTAATTCAGATTTATTCATAGTACCTATCTGGGGCTTTACACTTACAGTAAAATGTGTATACAGTAATTTAAAATAAATACACGAACAAAAGATATTATGAAAATTTCATGCTCTTTTACTTTTGTATCCACTGCAGTATCTTTTCTATTGAAACAATAGATTCTCAGTCCAACGACAGGTAACTCTACTCAGCTTTTCAGACAGTCCTGACAATTGAATGAAGGAAAACTTCAACAAACAGATGAGCTTTGCAGTAAGTCTTTAATGTCATCAAATATTGGCTATAGTGAAAGTAAGATCCCTCATGAAGGACATCGTTTTTCAAGTGGGAAGAAACTTCAGTTCAAGTAACCCTGAATGTCATGGTAACAGGAGAATAAAGGGAAAGAGAAGTATTCCAAGTTGAGAGTTGATTCTATAGTTGTCACATAGCTGCACAAACTGTGCATCACAGACTCTGGGAATTTAGTGGAATGATATCAAAGAAAAAAAGAAAAAAAGAAGAAGTTGAGACATCCCTTTACTAGCAAAAGAAACTGAGACATCCCTTCACTAACAAAAGTCATAGCCTTTGAGATGTGGCAATGAGTGTTCAGGTAAAATCTATATGGAACATCCATGGAACGACAAGAAACAAATATCCTGATATTTTAGCTGCTAAATTTTATCATTGCAGTTTGTCTTGTAGGCCCAAGAACAGAGGCAGGGCAGACTGGGAACAATACCTTGGACTGTTACTGCATGATGATTGTCATGATGATTGCTAGTACTGATTTAATGTTGATTTCATTCTCATGTGCTTTTTCATGTTGTTGTTTTTTTCGTTTTTATAGTTATTTGAACAATTCCAGAAAACCTCATTTTGAAAGACTGGCAACACTGTATTTCCTCATATTGGGAAAGATATGAATTGCCAGTGATGGAAAAAGGGAAACATCACTCCCATTTTTAAGAAAGCATCCCAGTTTAACTCAGCAGGTAGATAAGCACCATACAGTCATTTGCTCACTCCCCTCTTCCAGTAGAATGGAGAAGAGAATCAGGGGAAAATAAATAAATAAATAAACTTTTGGGTTGAGAAAAAAATATTGAGACAGAAGATGAAGAGAAAAGGAGTCTAATAATAGTAAAGATAATAATATAATATATAGTTACAAAACAAGTGATGCACAATGTAATTGCTCACCACCCACCAACAAGTGTCCAGTGATGAGCAGCATCTGACCCTCTGGCCAATTCCTCACAGTTTAAAATTTTCTTCACATGATGTCATCTGTTGTGGAACATTCCTCTGGCCAGTTTAGGTCAGCTATCCTGGTTCTGTTTCCCCTGAGTTTCTCCAGCCCCTGAGTTCTCATTGCTGGCAGGGCAGTACAGGAAGTTGAAATGTACTTAGAAATGTTCAGCAACTTCTCAGCAGCAACTGAAGCAGAAAGTTAGAAAGGAAGACAGGAGACTACAGACCGGTAAGTCTCACCTCTGTGCC
Source organism: Odontophorus gujanensis (assembly GCA_013399175.1). Classification (NCBI taxonomy): domain Eukaryota; kingdom Metazoa; phylum Chordata; class Aves; order Galliformes; family Odontophoridae; genus Odontophorus; species Odontophorus gujanensis. The sequence goes on from VXAB01008133.1 coordinate 6,657, forward strand.
TGGGAAGATTATGGAACCAATCCTCCTGGAAGCTACATTAAGGCATATGAAAGATGAGGAGGTGATTCATGACAGTCAGCTTGGCTTCACTACGGGCAGATTCTGCCTGAGTAATCTGATGGCCTTCTATGGTGGAATGATGACATTAGTAGACAAAAGAAGAGCAGCTGATACAATCTACCTGGATTTCTGTGAGGCTTTGTTATGGCTCCACATCATATTCTTTATCCTAAAATTGGAAAGATACAGATTTGAATGGTGGACTATTCAGTGGATATGGAATTGGCTTCATAGCCAGAGGGTTGTTGTCAACTGCTCTATGTTCAGGTGAAGGCCAGGGATGGGTGGTTTTCCCCAGGGGTCTGTCCTGGGACCAGTGCTCTTCACCATCTTTATCATTGTCCTTCATAGTGAGATTGAGTGTACCTTCAGAAACTTTACTAATGACACCAACCTGAGTGGCACAGCTGATACAATAGAATGAAAGGATGCCATCCTAAGGGATGGGGACAAGCTTTAATAGTGGGACCATGTGGATCTAATGAGGTTCAACACAGCCAAGTGTTTAATTTAACACTCGTCTTGCATGTCATTAAGCACAAAAATATCATGTCATCTGTGGTAGGTTTCATACAAGACAGAATGTAAATTTGGGTGTTTTTTGTTTTTTTTTTTTTTAATTAGTCTCTTAGAAAAATTAACGTTAATTTACAATATTATAAATAGTATTGCTAGCATAGGGTATGCTGAAAAACTTGTTTAAGTCAACACTAAGTACTTTTAACTTATAATATTAAGAAATTCAGTGGTAATTTTCTGTATTGACTTACTTTTGATTCATATTCAAATTAGATTCAATATAATGTTATCAGATTACATTTTGGGGATAATATATTTTAAAATAAACTGAATATTAATCAATGACAATGGATTTATTAAGATCTGGTAACCAGTCAAAGGACAGAAAGGAATGAAGTGTAACTTTGTTAGCAAACAGATGGTTGGTATATTGTATTTTCTTTTACCTCCACATGTTGGTTGTTTTTTTTTGGGGGGGGGCATAAACAGCCTCTAGACTTTAGGAAACTTTGTAAGTCAAATTCTCTTGGATATGATCATTCCCAAGTTTAATGTTTAAAAATTATATTCCACTTTGTTAAAATTCTTCTAGAATTTATAAATATGACTATATCCTCTCTTACCTGTCATTCTTCAACACTTAAATTTCCTACCTAAAATTACCTTCTAACAGGATGAATATTAATAGTGCAATCATTCTAGTCTTCTTTTGCAATGACTGGTGAAAGAAAGAACCTTCTAGAAGATTTACCATATTAAAATCTGAATTTACTTCTCAAGTTGTTAAGCTGACTCCATTGACTGCTAAGAAAACTAACATCATAATACTCCCAAACTTACATAATATTCATAAGCATATAAAGTAAGATGGTATTAATTTATACTTTGACTGTTATGTCACCACTGTAGTTCATTCCATTGTTGTTTGTTTTTGTTTTTGTTTTTCATTGTTTTGATTTGTTTTGATTTTTTTAATTGATATGTTAACAATCATGTAGAATATTCAGTAAAAATCAGGGAGTATCAGGACTGTCTTTATGGACTGTTTCACAGACCACAACACACATTCCAGAGAAACAATCTTTTCAGTACTCCTTATGAAGGAAAAAAAAAAAGTGATATATCAAAACACATTTGTTTCTGCTACAGAAATATGACTGATAATTCCCAACTCTAACTATCAAAATGCCAGTTATTCTATCCCGTATTTTTAATTACATTTCAACAAGCAAATTACATCAATTTGCATTTTTTATTTCCAAGTGTGTCTTTTTCCTGTCTACTGTACACTGGTAATTATTCACACCACATGAGTAGCCAACTTTTCACCACTTAAATATCGTAAGCATCCTTACCCATGATGTTAAATATCAGCATGTTTTATTAACTTTGCATCTGAGGGGGTTATAAGCTGTCTCTAGCAGGGTAGAACTGGAAAGGAAATTTTATCACATCTAATATCCCAGTCCAACTATCATTTCTGTACGTACATAACCTCAAGGAATTCCAACAAAGTCAACAGGATCATCATATTTAATTGAAGTATCTTCTTAAGTATACTCATAGTTAAGTATGCTTATGCTAAACTCATCTACTGGCTCAAGGCCAGACTCTCTACCACTTAAGGGATCAAGGTCATAATGAGTATATGACTGGAAGGATAAAAATCCCTGTGAACCTGTATTCATTTGCAAGAAGGCTAAAGAAATGGAGAGAATGATAATACACATCAGCGAGTCTTTCTTCCTTAGAAATTGTTGAACAATTCCTTTTTTGTTATAGTTCTTTTTTGTTTGTTTGTTTTTCTTTCTGTTTGTAAAGAGCTTTAAATAGAACTTCTACCTCTTTCTGACAGAAGCTAGAAGGTATAGCTTCACAATAATTTTCTAAGCACTGTTTTTTTAGATTGGCTGAACAATTTAGATACACATCACAATCAGAAATCTGAATCATTCTCAAATGCATGTCTTTGAAAGACATTTCTGAATTCAGCAGGAAAAGTAATTGTGTTGATAAAGAGAGAATAAAAAAAAAGAAAAAGACAAAGTAAATATTTTTAGGTAAAAACACTATTAGGTTTTAGGTCATACTTTTAAAGAAATTGAATGGAAAGTTCAAAACCAAAAAATGATGAGTAGAAAAACTTGGTCCACAGCAACATATTTGGAAAATAAGTGGCTACTATACAGTTCATGTTTTTGAGATGAAAGTCTTAATAACATGATAACTTGGTTATTCTTTTAATTTTTGTTTTTCAAAATTACTTTTTGAAGTTTACTTCTTTTACTCAAGATCTTGAACTTCTTCCTTTATTGAACTTTTGTCAACTCTATTAAAATTATTGGTGTTTGACCTTACTGAAATGATCTGTACTCAGACGTTGACAGTGGAATAGAAAGCCACATGCAGACCCACAGTATATATATGAAATACTGTTTGGAAAAAAATGCAGACAGGAAAATCTGTATGCTATTATCCATATAGAAACAATTGTGTGTATATAATTTGCACATTATAAATCAGTCTAAAATTGTTGAAGTTTTTGTGTATTCATGGAATAAGTTTTAGTTAAAGACATTATATGGTTGTATCAACTCAAACCTTCATTTACAAAGGAAAAAAATACATATTTTATCTCAATCTGGGGATAAATTCCTAAAATTACAGGTTTTAAGTACATGTAAAGATTTACACTAGATCAGAAAGGACAACAGATCATATTAAGGTTATTTCTTTGTGTAAATAAGATTCACTTGCACACCATATTTAGATTTTTAAAACAGATTTTAGCTCAAAACTATAAAATCTAACTGTAATTAAATACCAGAGTTCCCAAATCCCACTTATTTCCAACCTACTTCTAATGTTATTTCAGGGGATACTTTCATAAAGAATTCATAATAAAGAATCACTAGAAATCAATAAATAAGCTCATTTAAAAATTTCTGCCAACTTAGTTTCTCCTTGATTTTTTTTAATTATTATTATTTTTATATCTGCTTGACAAGTTAATTTCATTCTTTATAAATATGATCTATTTGAACAACAGGAAATTATTCAAACCTAGCCTTATAAACAACAATACAGAAAGTTACATCTGTTTTCAGTTCCCTGGTCTCTATTTTATAAAACAGATATAATCAAAGCAACACTTGGCCTTCATAGTTTGTATAGACATAGGTACATATCCAGAAATGCAAAAACAGTTTAATGTTGATTCAGAATAAGCAATTGTCTGCTTTCATGCACTTTGCCTTGTACTTTCATTTAATGTTTCCATTTGTGCATGAAGAGCTTGATTAAGGTCAAGTCTCCTGGATATTTTTCTCTGTATGAACATGTATAAATAAGTAGTTATTTCCTAAGGAGTCTTTATAATAAATACATACAAAGTAATGCTTCCAGAAAGATCGATTTGTAACTTGGACTAAGAAAACGTCATCTACAAAAGACAATAGAAGTGCAGTCTGAGAGAACATATTCTTCTCATTAACAAATGAAATGATATTGTGAGCAATATGGCTGCAACCTTTGCACTAAAGCCAAGCTGAAGTCTAAAGATTACAGCACAGGAAACAAAGACACCACAGGGCAGATCCTTAAACAGCATACTGTTGTTTCTTTGCTGAAGTAACTGACATTTTCCATCAGCTGAGGGTCTGCCCTCACCATTTTGCAGCTTCTTAGAACAGGAAGGCAAACATTGATCTCACTGGGAACAGCTCTAATTGAATATTTCAGTACTATTGAATGTGTCACAGGCACACAAAGCAAAACAGCATTGAAGTTTCCATATATATTCCCCTTTCTTTTCATCAGGAATAGTAAAAGGATTACAGCTGATGCATAGAAACATTTTGATGGTCTGTCTATGAGGTGGACAAACCTAATCATAAAACTAAAGGATGTATTAACGTTTGTTCAGCAGCATTTTTTACATGTGCTTAACTTATAGTATGTATGTTCCACTGAAAGCTCAGGTTTCTTTACGTAGTGATAACCAATTATTTATTTTTCAGTGATATTATGAAGCACAAACTCTGAGTTTCTCTTACATCCAGGTAGAAAGTTAAAGTAGAAAGAATAATCTACAATTTATAACTCCTGAGGAAAGTGATGCATTATAGTCCACTAAATGCATTCACCACAGTTGAAATCTTCCTTCACTGACAGCAAGAATTGTAATGTATAAAAAGTTTCACATGTACAATTTTATAAATACTTCATTCTTCCTCAGTTCTCTAGAGACCAATTAACATCCTTCAGCTATATTTCCTTTTCTTAGGTTTTGACCTGAATTATTTGTAAAGGTATATTTCACATACACATGTCATTCAAAGTAACAGATAGTTCATATCATTTCATACCATGTAAAAAAGACAGTATTAAAATATCTTTCTTGATTCAGTGTCTTTGATTAAAATTCTACTAATTTTTATTAACGGATACTTAGAATATACGAATTTTTCATTCTCAAGTATTTTGTAGAATTTGTAACAAAAATTACAATACGTCAAGATTGTTTTACATGTGTAGCATATGTGCATATACATATGCATGTGTGTACCTAGCAGATATTAAAACTAGCAATACTTATATTCTTTGACCCTCATTCATTCCTGAATTTAACTTGATTTCATTCTAGATGAGTAGGAAAGACAGGAAAAATCAATAAACTATGTTTTTTTGTACCATTAATAGACATATATTATGTAGAATAATTTACTAGTATGTTGACATAATCTATGCTCACAGTTGCCCAGTCTCAGTAGTTCCAAAATAATAAATTAATAAATTTTATTCCATATCTCTGTAATGTTCTGTTTATTACAACATGGTAGTCATCATCACTCAACAGAGGCAAATACAGTGAGAGTTGTTCATAGAATGATAGTGTCATAAGATGGCCTGAGTTCGAACATTTTTGGCCAGTTTCACACCCTCCCCCCAGCATAAGCAGAGTTGCCAAGTATCGGATCTGTCCAATCCAACCTGGCCTTGAACATCTCCAGGGATGAAGCATCTACAAATATTCTGGGTAGACTGTTCCAGTGCCTCAGTACCTTCTGAGTAAAAAAATTCTTCCCAATATGAAACCAAAATCTCTACTCTTCTGTTTTAAAACCATCTTACCTCATCACTACAGATTGTGTCAAAATTTGGTCTTCCTCCTGTTTATAAGCTCTTTTCAAGTACTGGAAGACCACAATGTGGTTGCCCCATAGCTGTCCCTTACCTGGGCTGAACAAACCCACCTCCCTCTAACTTCAGACCTAATAGAGGTGTTCCAATCCTCTGATCACTTTTGTGGTCCTCCTCTGAACACAATCCAAAATCTCCACAATTTTCTTGTGCTGAGGAACCCAGACTGGGACACTGTACTCCATATGGAGTACCATGAGAGCAAAACTCTCTGCTAATCATTCCTCTTTGCAGCCCACAATACTGTTGGCCTTCCAGACTGCAAGTGTATTTTGCTGGCTCCCGTCCAGCTTTTCATTCACCAGAATCCCCAAGACCTTCTCTGCAGGGCTGCTCTCAATGAGTTCTTACCACAGTCTGTATACATATCTGGGATTACTTCTATCAAAATTAAAAAAATTCTCCATTAAAATGCATTTTCACAGTAGCATTCCATCAAAACAAAAGTTGACTTTTGCCTTGATTATGCCATTTGTACTGTAACCCTTACTTTGTTTATTTGATGCAGGCAATATTTTTTACTTCAATAATAAACTAATTTATATTCAAAACATCTTTCATACTTGTATGGTTCCTTTGGTGCCTTTTTTTACGAATGAAATACCTTCTTGGCATGCTTCTACTCTGATGTCTTCCTTACAAGACAGCTAATGCATTGCAATAAATAGTATTATTTTCATATCTGCTGGATAGGTGTATCTAACCCTGAGAAACAGATACAGAATCATTGTCTTCCTGTACTCAATATTTTTGGCTATAGACATATATATATATATATATATATAATTTGTATTCATATATTAACATCTTATTAAATAAAAGTAATAATGTGAGTAAACTGAAAGTTGATTTACAGTACAAAAGAAAAAAAAAAAAGAAAAAAAAAACCCTACTGTAGCATTTTGTGAGTGGGAAGGGAAGAAGGTACCTCAAAATATACAAAATATTAACGTGTTAGTCAATTATCATTTAAATAGGAAATACTACCTTCTGCTGTGATTTACTCCTTAATAAGAAAAAAGAAATTCATAGTGATTCTTTGCTGCATTTGTGATATTTTTTAGATTTTATGTCTCAATCCACTTTCCTATATATGATAAGCTGGGGTTTATATTTATGGTGCATTATCATTGCATTCTCTAAGGACTGCTACAAAAGTAATACCTCCTATTTTATTATTTTGGCCCACAATGTCACAGGCAGATGTTGGCAATCTGGGAGTAGAAGCTGAATCTTCCTGCCAATATTCTATTACATTTTGTTGCCATGTGACCGATGGTAGTGGAGGGACAGCATGACAGAATGCTGTCTGATATAGAAGTGCTTATGAAACAAAAGTATGTCATCAAATTCCCCCATGCAGAAAAAATTGTACCCATTGACATTCATTGATGCTTGCTGAATGTTTATGGAGACCAAAAAGTGGATGTGAGGATAGTGAGGTGGTGCATGGCGTGTTTCAGCAGTGACAACAGTGACAGTGGATCACCTCCAATGATGCTGATTTTCATGACTGTGGCATGCAGGTTTTTGTTCATCACTGGGAAATGTGCTTATCTAATGGCAGTGACTATGTTGAATAAACTGTTTTTAAGCTGAACATTTTATCTATCAAATAGTGTTAATTTGTTCTTTTCATGGAAATAAATAGAAGGTATTACTTTCAGAGCAACCCAGCAGCACCAAGCTAACCAATTTTCCACATGGACTACTTTACTATTTCCCTCTTATTTTTTGCTTAAAGCAAATGTTTTAAGTAATTAACATGTATCACCTGATGCAAGTACCTCCAAAACTGAGATTCCTCCCACTGTAGTGCAGGAATTAATTAATTAATACCTAGTCTGCTTTCTGTTTCCATCTCATAAAAAGAAGAGTAGTTACAGATATTAAATTTAAGTAAGGAAAATATCAAAATAAAATGGCACTCACCGCGTTCACCTAAGAAATGTAACAGGTAATGCAATAAATAACATTAACTGCAGTTTAATACACTCTTTACTGGAGTGAATCACAAAAAAATCTCAGAACCACAGAATTGTAGGGGTTGGAAGAGATCTCTAGAGATCATCAAGTTCAATCTCTCTGCTAACGGAGATTCCCTATAGCAGGTTGAACAATGTCCATACAGATCTCCAGAGAAGGAAGTTCCACAACCTCACTGGGCAGCTTGTTCCAGGTCTCTGTTAACTCTGACAGTGAAGAAGCTCTTCCTTGTGTTTTTATGGAACTTTCTGTGTTCCAGATTCTGCCACTTGTCCCTTGTATTGCTGCATGCCACTGAAAAGAATTCACACCCACTGACTTTGAGTCCCAGACTTTAGATATTTAAAAACAGTTAACGAAGTTCCCTCACCCTGCTCCAGAACTAGGAGTACCAGGTCTGTCAAAATTTCCTCATACAGGAGATGCTTTAGGCTCCTAGTCATCTCTGTAGCCCTTCGCGGGACTCTCTCTAGAAGATCTGTCTTTTTTGAACTGAGGACCCCAGAACTGGTCACAATATTTCAGATATGGTCTCGTCAGGGCAGAACAGAGGGGAAGAATCACCTCCTTCAACCTGCTGGACAAGCTCTTCTTGATGCACCCTAATATATCATTGGCCTTCTTGGCCACAAGAGCACACTGCTGGCTCATGGTCAACCTGTNACACTGCCAACAATGTCTTTAGTAGCTTTGCACCTCATATTATTTTCATGTATCATGTTAAGATAAAGGTATTACTATTATTTAATTTCAGATGCTTTAGAAATATATTTCCATCTTCAGTTTATTACATATGCAGATTTGGTCCTAGGCCTCTTGACATCTGTAAAGATATTGAAAAACAAGATTTTTTTTTTTTTCCCTTTCTGTTCAACAATGTGTGAATTTAAAACAAAAAGGGAAACAATACAATAGTATGGACTTTAAGATCTTAATCTCTGATTCAGATCTTCTTAATCTCTGTGCAGAAGTTAGTTTTAATGGAAATACCATCAAAATCAATGGAACATTTCCAATGTTTTCAACTGACTTTAGGTCAAAATCTTGTTGAAGACATCTCAGTATGCCAAGCATTTAATAGTAATTCTATACATTCTCATATTTTTTTCCCTTTTTTTTTTTTTTTAAACAGGGAAAAAGTGTTTCTTTCTAGTTTAATATATAAAAAAGCAAGGAAAGAGAGCAGTCATTAATCATCAGTGTTTTACTTCCTCCTTTTATACTAATAAATATACTTGACACATCTGCTATGAAACTATTTATCTTACATTGAAACAACTTGACNCTCTTCTTGATGCACCCTAATATATCATTGGCCTTCTTGGCCACAAGAGCACACTGCTGGCTCATGGTCAACCTGTTGTCTACCAGGACCCCCAAGTGCTTCTCCTTAGAGAACATTTCCAATGCAAGCAGGAATACAAGAAGGTACATGTGATGAGTAAGACTGTTTTGTTTCAGCTTGATGTGCAGCAGTGATTTGCCAGAAGCATTTCTGGAAAGGAAAGGAGACAAATGAAACTGTTGAAGAAAAACATGTTTGACTGTGCCAGGTCAGTGTGTGCGTGGCTGCAAAAGTTGGCAAAGGATTAAAATTNTCAACAATGTGTGAATTTAAAACAAAAAGTGAAACAATACAATAGTATGGACTTTAAGATCTTAATCTCTGATTCAGATCTTCTTAATCTCTGTGCAGAAGTTAGTTTTAATGGAAATACCATCAAAATCAATGGAACATTTCCAATGTTTTCAACTGACTTTAGGTCAAAATCTTGTTGAAGACATCTCAGTATGCCAAGCATTTAATAGTAATTCTATACATTCTCATATTTTTTTCCCTTTTTTTTTTTTTTTAAACAGGGAAAAAGTGTTTCTTTCTAGTTTAATATATAAAAAAGCAAGGAAAGAGAGCAGTCATTAATCATCAGTGTTTTACTTCCTCCTTTTATACTAATAAATATACTTGACACATCTGCTATGAAACTATTTATCTTACATTGAAACAACTTGACCTTCAAATGTCTTTTTCTCGGTGTCTTTGTGATAAAAGGGAGCCCTAACTTACTGTCAGATATTGAAGCACTTTTCAATTTCTATATTCTTGACTGTTAAGCATGTTATGAAAAATGAAAAAAAAAAAAAAAATAACAACCCCACCTCCAACTTACCTTCAAGTCAAATTTAAATGTAAATGATTAGCCAGTATCAGATAACGTCACTGATCTAGCAAATATACTGTTGTAGAATTATTGTTATTGAAAGAATGAACAAAACTTTCTTTTCCTGAACCTGGGGGCATGAAAGGCTAGAATGTATGAGAAAAGAAAATGCCACTGCTCTTTCTATTTTCCTTTGTCATAATTTGTAGCCTTTTCACACATAGTTCTGACACTTAGTTCCAAATGCTCTGAGTTAAAATGACCCCAAAAACAGTCCTTTTGTGGTTGTTTATTTTGTATATTTCTTCCTTCTGTTTTTATTTTGAGACTTGATATTTCTTTCTCACAGAGGGCTTTAATACAGCTACTCCTGTATGTCTGGGTTTATCACTAGATCACAACAAATCTCTCTTTTTAGCAATGTACTGGAAAGCAATTCTTAACACAAGCCCTTTGTGCATCCTTTTACAGGCAGAAGACCTTAGTGTTTTAGCTGTCTATTCCATAAATGATGTAGACAGGCTTGGTGTTTTTTCACACTTTGTCTGGATGACAGACTTTACGTCTATCAACTTCACTAAGGTTCATCTAACTCAGAACAAAGTATTGAAGTGGAGGATTTAACTGGGAATACAAGGTACTGAACAAAAACCTAGAGCAACTGGACTCTTAACTCATACAAATTAATTACCTTTCTAAACCTGGGTGATATGGACTATGAGGCAACTATTCTCAATAATTCCAGTTGCCCTTTAAAACAAATAAACAAAAAGCAACAAGAAAGCAAACAAACAAACCAATTTCCCCTGAGATTAAAAACTTACTGCTCAATAGTGCTTCTTCACTAATCAGATACAGAATTGTGTTGTATTTACCAAATTACTTAGCAATCTCTATCAAGCTCTTGCCTTATTTTGTCTGTTATTCCACAATTACTTGAGTTTACATACAAGTCAACAAACATTTGTGACACTGAGAACAAGTGGAAAAAAATGATAAATTTACGGCCTATGCTGTTTTTTATCCACCTTGTTGTGGTCCCCCCTTCAAAGATGTCAAATTTGCAATAGACAAGACATGACAAAGGAATAATCTTGCCATATAGAAACAACCCTCTGAGAAACATATCATGTCAAAAAGAAAACTACAACAGCAACAAAAAAATAATATTGTTGACAATAAGAAGATTTACGTTGTGTTTCACAAAGCTGCAATATATAAATTAACTTCCAAAATGAACTATCTTTCTACTAAAGATTTCATGGTAAAATGTTGTTTTTTTTTTTTTTTTT
>VXAB01008133.1:18127-31369 GCA_013399175.1 Odontophorus gujanensis
TTAAAACCTTATTGTAAAAATTTTTTGTTTTTTTTTTTTTTTTTTGTATGTTAACACTTTTTCAAACTACACTACAGAACATTTACAAGTTCCTATGAATAATCATAAAGCAATAAAAATTATTCCTGTCAAATAAATGAGCAATGTAATGCAATGAAATCACCACGCATTTTCATTCTCAGAATTCCATGCCTCATAATAGATCTACATACCATCATTAGTAAAATTAGTAAAGCTATCACAGAATCATAGACTCAGAATTCTTAAGAGTTGGAAAGGACCTTTAAAGGTCATCTAGTCCAAATCCCCTGTAATGAACAAGGTCATGCACAGTTAGATGGGATTGCTCACTGCCTGGTCCAATCAGGCCCCGAATGTCTTCAAAGATAGGGCAACCACCATATCTCTGGATAAACTGTTCCAGTGCCTCACCACCCTCATTATAAAATACCTTTTCCTTACATCCAAGCTAAAACTACCCTCTTTAAGTTTGAAACCACTTCCCCTTGTCCTGTCACCACAGATCCTGCTAAAAATTCTGACCCCTTCTTTCTTGTAGCTCCCCTTTAGATGCTGAAAGGCTGCTATCAGTTCACCCTGAAGTCTTCTCTTCTCCAGGCTAAATAGCCCCAGCTCTCTCAGCCTGTCCTTGTAGGAGAAATGTTTCATCCACAGAATCATTTTTGTGTCCCTTCTCTGGACATGCTCCAACAGGTCTGTGAACCTTCTGCTCTGAGGACTCCACATCTGGACACAGTACCCCAGGTGAGGCCTCACCAGTACAGAGTAGGGGGTCAGAATCACCAAATCCCTCAAGATGCTGGACACACTTCTTTGGATGCAGTTCAGAATACAGTTGTTTTTCTGGTCTGTGAGAACATATTTCTGGCTCATGTGCAGCTTACTTTTCTCCAGCACACCCAAGTCCTTTATGGTAGGGCTGTGCTCTATCCTTATCCCATCTTGTATCAGAAATGGATGTTGCCTTGATTCTCTGAGGGAGAAGGTGGAGCTTAAGTCACTATTCACATATGAAGGCCATCTAGTCTATTGTCCCTGCTCAAGCAGGGACACCTAGAGCAGGTTGTCCAGGACCATATTTTGCTGGCTTTTAAAGCACTCTGAAGAGGTGATTCCACAACCTCCCTGGGTAACCCGTGCCACTGTTCTGTTACTCGCACAGTACAAAAGTTTTTCCTGATGTTCAGACGGAAAATTCTGTGTTCCACTTTGTGCCCATTGCTTCTGTTCTAGCACTGCATAATCACTGAAAATTGCCTGACTCTGTCCTCCTTGCACCTCCCTTTCAGGTATTTATGTACATAGTTCAATGAGATCTTGAACATTCTCTTCTCTAGAGTGGTTCTTCTCAACCTTTTCTCATATGAAAAATAGTCCATACTTGATATTTTTAGTAAAAATGATTTCTTTTTTCATCTGGTGAGACCTAAAATCCTTCAAGTATCTACAAAGGTTTTTGGATGCAATAGCTAGACTATGACAAGCATGAGACTATCCATTCCCACTCCTCACTTCCAGCGCCATTGTATTATTTCTGGTATAGCGAAGGAAAACATAGTTGACATTTAAAGAGCAAGAGCATCTCAGGCACATACAGTTCCATAAACTATAGATGTGAAAACATAAATCAAGCATACAAACAAAACAACTCCACAAATACATAAAGAATCTGCAAATAACCACGACAAGTGAATAAAAAATTGAACTTTCTCACCCGATACAAATTCAGCATCACTGATTATCCATGCAATCAAAGTAAGGTCAAGAATACAGGGTAGAATGAAAGACAATTTCTTCTCCAGTTTTGTATGCACCAGGCACATATCCCATAGGATTCTGTAGCTTGAATAAGAGCACATTTTTCACTACTTTATTGCCTTTTTCTGTTGTTGTCATTTCCTGCCTTTGTTTCTCACTGAATGCACTGAATCAAAAAATCAAGATGATGTGTGTACAGGCTAGAATGAAAAAGACCATCTGCAGTACAGTGGTAAAGGTAACTGCAAACTGGATGTTATTCAGTAGGATGAATCTGCTTAGGAAAATCCCACCTTTTAGCACAGACATGCTCATAGGATTTTATATTGTTGAATTCTAAAATCTCTGTTATTTTCAACAGTGATGAACAGCAGTGAAAAAAAAACATCTTCAAAGAAAGGAAATTATTACCCTCTTAATATGCATGGTTCGACTCCTGATTACAGTAGGGCATATAATACAGAATTGTTTTCTGCTCTTAAGGGGCAGAAAGGTTGCATGTTGCCAGTGAGTGTTCACCATCAGTGATTATTCTTGCATGTTGGCACCTTACCTCTCTCACATCACACCACTCTTCTAGATCCCTAGGTATCCAGTTGCTAAACTGTGCATATATTTCCTGAGTTATTTTAGAATTTAGTGTGGTAAAAACAGACAGATCCATAGGATGATTAGACCTTGACAGAAATATCTCACAAAGAACCATAACTCTAGAAACACATTCTTTCCCCAACAACCCCATCTTCTTTTTGCTCATATAAAACACTGCCTATTTTTAGAGTTTGTATTCCACTCCTGTATGATTTTAGAATATACTCCTTATAGATATTGGTAGGAAAATACTGCAGTTTCTGGTTTAGTTTAGAGTAGAAGTATCTTACATAGAAGGTTATTTTTCTTCTACTACACACCACAGCAAGAACTGCTGGCACAACTGAATCCACTGGATTGCCATTTTGCTGTGATAATTTTTTAAGCGTAGAAAGTAAGTATTGTAATTAATTTTCAACTTGACATTAAAAACAACATGAAACAAAACAAAACTTCTTGCTTGATTGAAAATTCTAGAATCAAATGTAATTAAAAATCATGACCAAGGAAAAGCCAATTCTTTATAACAGAAGTACATTACCCACAATAAATAATACTTGTGCTTCCCTAGGTTTTAATATACTACCATCAGCTACTGGCTTTCTAACTATTTCATCACTTTCATGTCCTTCTGGAAAAGAGAAGTAGTCAGTCTCCAGTGCAATTATCTCTGCTCTAAACAGTCAAGATAAGAGACCGAGTTAATTTAAATCTCTTTGGAGGTAATTTATACTTTAACCTTGGTCTTGACATTTATTCTGTATTCTTCCTCTTTATTCTTCCCAAACTATTCAAGCTGTGTCCATAAAACAAAAACCTCATTATATAAACCTCAGTTTTCCAGTCCTTTAATGAAGTGCTAGACAGTTGTGACTTATATGCACATGCTCTTTTGAGGATTACACATTTTACTAATGACTACAAGATGACTATTAAGCACTTCATTAATAACTACTTAAGAATATAAATAATTATACCAAATGTTTAATTATTTATTAATTATTTCAGAATTTTAATGACTTTGGATGTAGAAAGACTGCCTAGGTTATCTAAAGATTAGAAAAAAAGTGAATGGATAAATTCCAGATTTTAAAATACTTTCTGAAACAATGATGTTTTCATAACTGAACAATTATCTCTTTCCATATAATACAGTATTTCCATAGAAGATGAAGAATGTTCAGAGTATATATAATTCAAAATGCATTTAAAAATGAATTAAAATAAGATTTTAACAAAACAAAACAAAACAAAACAAAAGTATTATTACTTACTCTCCTTCAAGTCCAAAAGGAGACCTTTGCAATAATTGATGTTTTTACTCCCATTACGTAGCGGTCAATAAACAAAGATCAGTACTTTGTTTTCTGACAGCTTTGTGACAAAAACACTCAATTTGGGTGGGGAAGAGAACTGAAAACAAAACAGTGCTCATGCACTGATATAACTATGGAATAACTTTTTGCCTAATCCAGGGTATCTGTGCTGATTCTGCTTCCCCCACATGTTGGTGCAATGTCATAACTGTGTTGGCTAATCCCTGCCAAGTGGCCTGGCCTGGCACACACCTATTATTCAGCAATAACCAAAACATCAGTTTAGAGACAGTTAACACTGTCTCAGCTGCAACCAGGATGCTACCAACTCAGAGATATACATCTGAGCTTTACTTTCTATTTAGGGTACAGATTATCACGTTGACCCAGAAGACATGTATACTTGATCATTTCTTAATGGGGAATGAATTGTCTTTGGTTGGGGTTGAATCAGCTTTCTTCAGAGTAGCCCATATGGTACTAAATCTTGGATTTGTCATGGTAACAGTGTTTATGGTATGCTAATGTTTTTGCAATTGTCAAGCAGTGCTTACAATGTCAAGGTATTTTTTCCTTACGCTGTTCTGCCACTGAGTAGATTGGGGGTACATAAGAAATTGGAAGGAAAAATAGCCAGGACAGAGGATTGAAACTGGTCAAAGGAATTTAGAATCATAAAATATTTTGAGTCAGAAGGGGCCTTTAAAGATCATCTAGTCCACCACCCTGCAATGAACAGGGACATCTTCAGGAAGGTCAGAATGCTCAGAACCATGCCCAGCCTAGCCTTGAATGTCTCCAAGGACAGAGTATATTCCACATGATATGCTCAGGAACAAAACTTTGGGGGAATTTCTCAAAGGCAGTCATCACTTGGTGATTGGCTGTCACAGGTCTGCTGCTGCTGAGCGATTACTTCTTCATTATTTCTTTCATTGTTCTGTGCTTTTTCTTTTTTTCTTCTCTTTCCTTCTCCTTTCCCTCATTTTCCTTGTTAAACTGTCTTTTTATTGACTCACAATTTTTCTCATACTTGCCCTCCCAGTTCCCTTCTTCATTCTTCCAAGGTGATGCACAAGAAATTGTATAGGGTTTTGTCTGCTAGTTTGTTAACTGTGTCAACAAACCACAGAGGGTATCTGGTAATGTAATCATATAATTTTTATGTAAAATAATCCATAGAAATAGCATTGGATTAATTAAATTCTATATCTGATTCACCAAGGGTTGGATGGAAGACTTTATAAACAAAGTAATATGATGGTGCTATACTTAAAATTGAATATTGTTGGCAAGCTTTGAATAAACTATACTTTTCAGTGAGGGGAAGTTTCCCAAAAGAAGTTGCTTTGTTAGTGTTTGGTACATGAGATTTGTGAAAACACATTTTTTCCTATAGAGCAAGTTTTGAAACCTCTACTTACTGATCTTGCACTACATTCATTTGCATTACTATTTAGATCTTGGCAAGAAACTGACCATTGTTGTGGGTTTTTTTTGACAGTAAATGTCATTAATAGTACTTTTATAAACTTGAAACTAATTTAAGTATTTGGAGTATCATGCTAACCAGAACTAGTAAGAGTATGAACACAAACTCATGTTAAATGTACTTATTTATTCATTTCCCTTTTCTGACAGGTTGTTTCTAATGACTAATAATACTTCTGAAGTCGGAGTCATAAAACCAGTAATATTATATTTTTCATGACTTTTTCTCAGATGGAAATGTGTTAAAATGCTGTTAAAAACACATGGTACATGTCATGGTTTTGTGATTTTAGTTATTGATATTCCGCATCATATCATCATGTGGTGCACTGTGAGTTTAAAGAGTTAATGCTCCCGTTCTGTGGATAATCTATAGTTCAGGTATACCTGTCTCAGAAGAGAAGAACTATGTACCCCAGAGGACTTTGCGTTGCTTTGTGTTTTTTCCGTTTTCTGCTCAGAGGGAAAGATAAAAACAGTTCTTGTGTCATGAGACACAGTCTCTTTCCCTTTCGGATTGACCCAGCAGCAGGTACTCCCTAGCCATCTCACCTTCAGTGTTAGTGCAAGTCCTTTGGTTTTTTGGACACTCTCTCATTTTATTTGATCTATTAGTCCTAGTTCTAATTGTATTGAATTATATAGTGTTATTTTGCATTCCGCTGTCTTAGCAAATTAGCTTTCCTCCTCAGATCGTTGCTGTTGTTTTGTTTTCAGGCCTATCTCCCTTTTCCTTTGTACCTTTTCCCCTTTCCCAGGGCATGTCCCCCTGCCCCAGTTGTCATGGAACCAGGATGAACCAGTCCATAAACAGGTGACAGTGCAACAGTAAATGATAAAAAAAACAGTAAAAGATAAAAAAAAAAAAAACAGTAAATGGGTGATCTCACTGTTATTATCTCATACCAAGAGCTTTGTTTATGTCCTAGCCCTCTTCTCTAAGGATGAGGAATGAGAGAGCAGTATGATAGAATCATAGAATCATTGAATCAGCAAGACCTAGAAGATCATAAAGTCCGACCTATCACCAACAGTTCTCTCTAAACCAAGTCCTTCAACACAATGTCTAAACATTCCTTGAACAATAGAACATAGGTGTTCATCAGTGTTGAACCAGTACAGCTGTAGAATGGAGTGAGATAAAAGAACAAGTAGATGAGGTGTATTTTGGATAAATATGATTAATAACACTAAAGACCACTTGGTAAAAGAGTGGAGAAAGGATGTATTTGGTGTTACCATAGAACACCTGCAGAATACAGGTAGGTTTGTTTTAAGACAAAATGAGCAACTTAGAGAGGGAAGGGAATGCAAAGAAGGAGAAAATGAATGAAGAAGGGAAGTTAGGGAAGCAAGAAGGAAAGACTCTAGAAATCAGAGTTTCCAATTTTATCAAATGGTGGTTTAAAAAATTTACAAATGTATACATATTTGAATATTTTCTTAACAGGGATCTCAGGATAATGAAAATTCTATCTGTGTTTGTCATGCTGTAAAAAAAGAAAACCTGCATAAATCTTAAAAAGCAAAAAGGACTTCAAAAAAGGACAAATAGTTTTGGTAAATTACATCTGTTTCATGGAATATATACCTAGATTTAGGGAAGTTATGCCTCTCCCTGTCCTTTTTGCCCATAATCTATTTATGTACAATCAGTGATGGGCTCCGATAAGTAAGTGAGGTAATTTGAGATTAAAGTGAGATTATTGTGAGTAATACAGTACATAGAATAAATAAGTATCAGGAGTGCAAGAAAAAAATATTTCTGGGATAATTCTGGTGGAACTTGACAAAGATACTGTACTCCAGAGGGAATTTTATGTACTCAGACTCACATTTTATAAATAGCTTTAGTTCTGTCAAAAATTGACTGCAATTGTTGAAAACATCTGAATATCATATTGGGTTAATATTCAATAATAGATAAATCACCTTTATTATGCTAAAAGGTAAAATAAAGATAATTTCTAAGAACTATCCTGAATTTGCATCTAACAAGACTAAACTGAAAAAGGGAAACTATTAAGGACAGTTAGAATCACTGACCACAAGTAATTTCATTTAAATCTAGTAAGTAATGTGAGGGTTCACTGAGCTCAGTGCTAAAAAGGATCAATGGACAATGGTGCAGTAGCTCAGAAGGTCCTGGAAGTTTAATAAACTTTTTGAAATTTACTCCTATTTTCCTATGGTCTCAGGCAACGTCTGCAGGTTTATTGATGTTTGTATATGTGAATTTTACCTTCCTTGCTTTTCGGAATGAAAATCTGTGGAAATTTGGAATATTCTGTTGCAATTTGAAGCAACTAGCTCCCGAGAAATTTAAGACAGATAAAATTCTAAAAGTTTTTATTAAAAACAATTCAGATTTTATTCTTAAAATTTGGACTTCTGGGGTAATTTAGGCACCAATTATCAGCAGGTTTTGCTTTGAACATTCGCTGTTTTGTGGACTGCTACAAAGTCAATGACTTTGCTTAAACAAGCATTCCAGAACTTAAAATAAACTGCAATTTAAAAGCCATGTTGAAGGGACAATGGACATAGAAGTATAATTAATCTATATTTTTTAAGTATACACAAGTACATATCTTTACATTTATTGTTGATCCAAAATAATGAAATATTATAAATAAAATTGGAGACATTACTTTCTGAGCAGGATATGTCTAGGGGTATGTATTTTTATATTCTATTTTCTGCTTTTTTTGAAAACTAAAAATAACTACATTCATCTGTTCACAGGATAGCTGGTCATACACTTTCACCTCATATGTATCTTCTAAGTAGTAGAGGGAGAGAAGAATCTTTTAAAAGTACAAAATTCAAAATTCTGTACAAAAAAAAAATAATTACATGAACTGTATTCTCAACAACAGCTTCAAATTTTGAATATGAAATTTCAAACTACTATCCATGTGAGAAGGAGCATAATTATCCTATCAAAAGCCACTAATCTCAATCAGTATTGCAAATGGCATTTTAAAGGTATCATTAAAGTATTAACTGGTTAATTAATTCCTACTTTATTTATCCAGAATCTAAAGAAAGTCACTAGAAGAATTTCCACTGTCCTTAATCAGATTAGATCAAAATCCAAATGTGTTAAATCAAACAAAAAGACATTGTGTCAGTTAATATTTACAAAAAGAAAATAGGGAAAAATAAAAAAGAAAGGTTTAAATACCATTTCTATTATCATAGAATCATATCATATCTATAAAAGGGAGATGTAGTTTTACAAAAAAGAATGAGGAAAAAGCGAGAAGGTGAATGATAAATGTATAAGGCACTGAGATTTAAGGGGGAAAAAAAAACCAACAATCTAAAAACAAATTCTACCACTTGTGGTAGAAAAATCTGTTCTTTTGGAATCACCTCCAAGTTGTTGGAGTCACCTCCAACTGTACAAGTTGGCAGATTTACCCTTCAGACAAATGTAGAGCTCCTGTTACACAAACCCTTTCATTCTTATAACGTATCACAAACTTGCTAGACCTGTCAAAACCTGGTGACTTTGTGGTGTAACCCAACCGGACTGGACATGTCAGACTTAGAAGCTGCCCCTGTTAAAGATCACTATTGCAAGAGAACCTACGGACATACTGCACTGCAGTAACCAGTCCTAGTAGATTTCATACCGCCAGAAGCACAGTAGCAAGGAAGAATTAGACAGGGAAATGGATCAGAATAAGGAAATAAATCCAAAAACACTTGAATATTTTAAACAATTAATGATCAATATATTTCTGATATCAGAGCGTCTCTGTTAGGACTATGTTACTACTACCAGACATGAAGAGTTACCAACATTTACCAAAATCCTCCATGCTGATTATACATCACATATTTCCTAAAATAGGAACAAATCTAAAAGGGAAATTGAAAATAAAATGAGGATTAATTTGCTAAAAGGAATATTTGGAATCTGGGCAAATGTATTGTCTCAGTCTTCCTTGCTATTTCTGGTCTCAAGACGAGTGAAGAAAAAAATCTCCTGGAGTGTTTTCAGGTTTTAGAATAAATTTTCTTATTTTCCTAGTATTCTGATATTGCTATATGCAGGACTGATGCTTCACAAGTTTCTCTGATTGCTAAAAAACCCTCAATATAGTCATTATGCTCTGGAGTCTGTCTGGCTGTCACATATCTGACCTGGTTGAATGCCAAGTACAATACTCCACTGCTCTCTCTCTCCACTATCCCCTAATGTTTAATAATTTAAACTATTGACAATTCCGGCTGCTAATGAATGAGAAGCAAGATTTTCAAGTAGCCACAAGGAAAACTCAATGACTTGAAACCAACACCAGATACAGAAAGAAATCACACCTCTTTAAAGCAATTTCAGGAATGATACAGAAAAGGATTTCCTTAGGGAAATTTTTTAATGCAGATTTTATTTTCCATTAAAATTAACTTATAAGTAGATCATTTCCATAAGGTAACCTTTTTAAAAAAATAAAAGACAAACCATAGTATGCCTCTGCAAGGGAAATAAGCTCTTGCTTGCAAATGATCTTTCTTTATGTCCTTCACATTCTTCAAAATTTAGAACCTCAAAGACAAAGTATATTATCTTCTTTGTCTTTGTGAAGGAAATAGAGGATTTGATCTTCCAAGATTTCTACTGAGTCTTATACTGTGTCACCTATTATGAGACTAATGCCTGCTTTAAGGTAAAAATTTATTATTAAAAATTACTTAATTATTTTTGCCAAATATGAAGTTAGATACTAAGTATGTTAAATAATATTAAATACAAAATTCTATTTCTTTTTAGAAGAACTCTGCTTTTTTTTTTTTTTTTTTTTTGGGGGGGGGGGTGTTTTTAAGGTTCTTGATATTGTACCTTTTTGTTAAANTGTTTTCAAGCTACTAGATATGTTACCTATACTATAAAGATGGACTGCAATAAAAAATAGAACCTGAAAAATATTTGCTCTCATAACTGCAAAGTTTAATGGTCTTTGTTTTGTTTGACTACCTAAGGTGGTTTACTTCATGGTTTCTTTCTTTCACTCTTTATTCTAGGTATACAAACATTGTAAATGAGTTCAGATATCTGCCTATTATTATTGCTTCAATTATATTAACATAAAAGATTTCATAAACAAACTGGACAGAGGAAATTGTAATCTTCTAGGATTTCAATTGTGAGAAGAAGAAACAACATGAAAAAAAGAAAATACTTTCTGCTGTGGTGTCAACGAGAAATTTTGAATCTTCAGAGACAGATAAAAAGCAACACAAGCAACTTTCATAACAGTTTATACTGCATCAAAACAGCAGTAAATAATCAGGATTTTCGTAGTTGGTAGCCCACTGTCAATCTGAATAAAAAGAAAAATTTTTATAACACTTAATTGAAAATCTGATCTGCAGGATCTATTAACAAAAATATTGATAACATGAAAATTAAAACAAAAATTAAAAAAAAAAAGATCAGGAATTAAGCAAATCTGGATCTGTTAAAACCTAACCCAAAACTTATCTAAATCAGTTTTAATGTTTTAGGTATTTTTTAATCAGTCCTTTAGAATGGCACAGATATCAGTGAGATATTAGAGACATCAAAACAGGTTTAAACATAGCACATTTGTAAACAATATACCTTTAATAAGAGAAAACCTTCTTCATATATGTTGTTCACATTATTTTCGTCACTTCATAATACATTTTGAATTTCAATTTAAGCAAGATTCCTGAAAATAGCATTTTGAAGGCATTTATGCTTGTCCAAAGACTTCAGATCTCAGAATGGACTCTTGTCATAGAAAACACTCTTCATGTAGAACAGAAGTGAAGTAATGGAAAGGGAAGTAACATAAAGTGCAAAATCTGCTTTTATATTTGTGCATGTTGGTTAGCCCACTGAAGCTTCTATCGAAAGGGCAAATCAGGCCTCAAGCATTGTGAATTTGATTACCTCATAATCTATTTCTTCACAAAAGAGCTAATAACAGCTCTTTTTTTCCACAGACAGGAACTTTTTGCTGTATGGAATGTTTTATCCAGGCTGATGTATCTATTTCCACAAAATAGGTCACCATTTATACAGAATATCACCAAGGAGACTTTATTCTTGGAAAAGTTTACTATTCGAGTGCATTAAAGTCTTTATGAATGAATAAATCACAGAAATACATTCAATTTTTAGCTGACAGAGCTACCTTTATGTCCCTAGAAACCCCCTACAACAATTTCTATCAAATATAGTGACATTTTAGATTAATTGCCAGTTTCTCCCCTGCTGAATTCAGCCAACAAACTACTTGTGACTCAAACAGATGTTTCTGCACTTCAGGAAAAACTACAGCATGTTTGTATTCCCTTTGCTCCCCCATTTCCATCAGCTGTGACAAATGCTTTTAACAGAGATATTGCAGGAATTTTACTCAAGAAAAGCAAGATTCTGTCCCACCAGGAAGTATATAGGGGAAAACAAGGGATGGAATATTATTAAAAGTAAAGGTTAGTTTCACTGAAGTAACTATATTGACAGTTACTGATGCAAAATCAAGGAGGAAGGAGGTGAGAAGCAGAAGAATGTGTTCTTTAAAATTACACCAGAAAATATGTTTGTTCTGAG
The DNA here is from genome assembly GCA_013399175.1 of Odontophorus gujanensis. Taxonomy (NCBI): domain Eukaryota; kingdom Metazoa; phylum Chordata; class Aves; order Galliformes; family Odontophoridae; genus Odontophorus; species Odontophorus gujanensis. The sequence goes on from VXAB01008133.1 coordinate 29,897, forward strand.
CTCACTTCCATAAAGATTTTTATAAAGATATACAGAGAAAAAGGTAGCCATTTGAGGCAAAGGAGTCCTGAAGGGAGCTAATCAGAGGCAGAGTTGACACAACACACAACAGTACAACAGTACTGTACAACAGTAAGACAAAATATTATGAGGACCAAAACACGATGTAAGTCTCCCTTTGGATTCCATTATGGTCTTCAGGCACCCAAAGGATTCCTCTCATGGGGGAAGATGAGAATGTTTTTTCTGAAGATGCTGCAGCAAATGTTACCATTTCCCAGCTGGAAATTTAGCATTGCTTGGAACAGTGACTAGTGCTCACAGTTGAATCTATATGCGCTACGTCTACTGTTCTTTTATCTTCTTCTCTGAGCATTAGTACCCTCCTAACTCTCATACATGCACTTTTGTGATGTCCTTTTATTCTTCAGTTCCTGCTTTTCTTAGAGAGATGGGAAAATATGTCCAATAGTCTGCTTTAGCTGCATCTCATTTTCTATTTCAAAATACTTAATCATCCAAATAAAATTGGATTAACAAGAACTGTGGAGTTCTGAACAGTTATGCATCGGCTGATCATAAATTATAATTTCTTCCTGAATATTTCTTAAATGACATTCAATTTTCATTTCAATATAATTTTATTTTATTTTTCCCCGTGCCCACCATTTCTGCAAGGTGTGGAAAAGTATTTTATATGGGAAATATTTTTTCTATATGCAGACTTTGTAAGGCTTTGTGTGTGCATGTGTGTGTGTAGTTTAAAATCATCTCCTTTCCCATGCAATAAATGACATTGATCTGTTCTTCTGATTTTTTATTTTTTAACTAACTGTAGACTCACTCCAGCTTTCATCCAATTTATCCTCCACAGTCAGACTTTATTTTAAAAACTATAAAGCTTTACAAACTTCTTGTCCCATTTCTTCATTCTCTGCAGTAAGAGATTATCAGTCAAATCTTTGTCTTTTTGGTTGGGTGTCTTCCATGCTCTCTATGGATCAATATCTTAGGACCACTGTAATTGCCTGAATATTGTTCTCTTGCTCTCTATGCATCTGTTTTGGAACTATGGAGATGTGGAATAACTCTCAAAAAGTCTACCTGGAGGACAAATAACCAAGTGCTGTGGTGAAAGTACATCTGTATTTGAACTTTTAAACAGCTCCGGAAGCTCTGGGAATAGCATTTATTTGTTCTTTGTTGAACTATTCAAAGCTATCTCTTTAAGCATTAAAACTAGACAGTTTGGATATAGCGAAATATTCTAGGAGAAAACTATTTCAAGATCATGGGAGATATCTATTACAGAGAAAATAATGTGTTAATATTCATTACTGCTTCTATTCAAATATTTCTAGGTAGCAAATATTTTTATATGAGTGTAATATATATATTTTTTTGTTAGTTAAAAGAATGAATGAATTAAAAATGAATTTTTAAACTTTGCATTTTAGTTTTCTGTGCCTAGAA
>VXAB01008134.1:2967-27122 GCA_013399175.1 Odontophorus gujanensis
ATAGTATTTATATTGAACATAAGTCCAGCTATCATGGCAGTGTCTTTTAGTGTTCTTCTATATTGAAGAAACTGCTCTAATCACTTGTAACATGCAAAGCTTAGAAGAACCAAAAATTCATTATAAATAGTGTAATTTTATGAGCATCTTCTGCCATCCTAAAGTCAAACAGAACACTCAAGTCTGTTCTTTCTTTTCACTATATATTTGTCAAAAGCTGTAGTTCTGTATACTGTACATTCACAGTGGGATCCCAGCCCTCTTTACTATCTGCAAGAAGGATCAGATTACCACTTTCCAACAGAGAAGACATTCGAATAATTTAATATAGTAATCGTGCAAACACTTGTTCCTAACTTGAAGTTCAGTAGTTCAGGACTTGATACAACTCCTTTAATCTCTCTGAAAGGTTTCTTGCTAGCGCATTTTGTAGTCATTGGATACTGATGCTTCACATAGCTGTCCTTTAAAATCCAAGTCTACGGTGAAATCCAGGTCACGCTGTAAAAGATTTAAATGTAAATGTAAGCAAGACCATAAATCCAGAGTATGAATTCAGTTATTACTCAGTTTGAAAAGATCTGCAGAGTTTCATACTGTGGTTTCTATCTTTTGTTTTTAAATGTTTAAAAGCATTGAAAAAGCAGGATGTGAGAAGTATAATAGCACTCATCATGCAATCTTTGTCTGGAGTATATTGTATTCTGTTCAAGACTGCTTTACTGTCCTGGTTACAACTAGAAGGTTTCTGAAATGCTGTGCTATCATAAGTACTCTGTAATAATTTTTTAAAAGCATATCCCATTGAGTAAAGGGCCTGCAGGCTACCCATTATTCCAGAACAGATTTGGTAAACTTCCCATTGTATACTAGCTCTTAGACATTCTTTTTCTAATAATTCCATGCTTTTTGGAAAGAGGCAATACATAGTCTCATAAAATGAATGTGTCTCCCTACAGACTTTTGGAAGACTTAATGTTTCTGAAGAAAAAAGTGCTAAGAAAACATTTTTAATCTAAGAGTACTGAGATAGTCTGTCTTATGATAACTATTTAGAAGATTTTAATTTTAGTACCTGCCTTAAGGTGTTGTGCGAACAGATGGGAATATTGTTTTTCCCTCAAGAGAAAAGGGCAATGAGTTGATACATTCAATGCAAAATAAAATGTTTTTGTTCCCCCTGAAGACAACATTACAGTGGGAATCACACTGTTCTCCTGCATTCTCACAGCAAGAAATTTCAGAAGTGAAAGTAATTGTCTTAATGCCAGGCTTTATTTGTGTTTAATTCTTCCCACATATCAACACTTATCAACACTTTTATGAAAACTATATACAATTTAGTTTTGGTACAGAAATAGGACAAGTAATGCAATAAAAGGTGATGGAATGTTAAGATTCACTGCAGTCAATGGATACAATATTCCAGCAATTGCAATAACACCATGAATGGATCACACTATATTAATGTCTGTATGTGGTAACTGTAGTAATAGAAAAAAAGAAAACTCACTGAAGAGTTTTGGCAGAAAATGGTACCACTGTTTCTCACAGAAGTGATACTTCTCATATCTTGCTTTTCTATACAGGCAAGGGTTGTCTATCAGACTATGTCCCATAGTCTTCTTCTTAGCTAAAAGAATCCCTAAATCAAACTGAGGAAGTTCTTGGTCATCATAGCATGATATCCATCATGGCTTTGGTTATTATAGAATTTACTCTTTATCATTCTATACTGGCAGGGGGCTCTTATTACTGATTTCATTGACAGTATGAAGAGACCTCTGCTTGCTTTTTCACAAAATATGAACTTCAGAGGGCAGCTGACTTGATGATATAGCTGGATGAATTCTTCTTTCCATTGCTATCTGGTTTGCAAGCTGAATTCTGTCATGTTAGCACTACATTATAGTTGCCATCACCAGCGTTGGTGAAGCTATGAATACAGCTTTTACTAATATGTACAAATTTACTGTCTTTAGCATACTCATTGTTTTAATTATACACATTTTATTTACTGTTGATTATCATTTGTCATGAGTAGAGTTGAAATTAGAAGCAATGATGCTGACTTACCACATTTTTTGCATTTGGTTTCATGGATATTGTCCCATAGATTTCTTCTCCTCGTCTCACAGTTAAATAGTCCTCTAAGTAGAAGACAGTTTGCTTCCAGTGAGTATAGGGAGCATCAGGTGCTAGAAGACACATATGGGCATTATTTAAAGAAATTAGACCTTTGTCTTATAAATCCAATTAAGACTTGCAAACAATTGCAAAAAGCAATTGAAAAAAAAGAAACAATTAAAAAAATTGAAAAAGTATTCTCATAGAATATTTCTAACTCATGTACAATATTAACAGTTGAGCTTAACCAAGGTAATCATAGCAACACAATTTTGTTGAGTGGCAGTGGGTTGTCATCTAAGTTTCACTGGAGTATGTCAGATGCGATTACACACAGCAAGAAGGATTCCATGAAGAATGTTAGTGAGCATGACAGGCACTTCCTTCATCCATTCCTATTAAATTACACACATTCAAGTTGGGAAAATCTTTACCACTAAGTTATTTAAATGTCAGAAGTACAAATTAATTCAAAATAATTAAGAAAATCACAAAGAAACATGCATAAAAACCTGCTAACCATAATAACACAAATGTAACCTTTGATTCATGATGCCGAAAGAGTACAAAACAGATTTTCAAAAGAACATGTCTGGGGAAAGGGCATTTGAACCTCTTCTTACCTTTTTTTTTAACAGCATATGATATGGTTGATTGACAGAGATGGATACCGGTCTAAATGAATTCCTAGCCTCACTTAGTAGAACCATTTCGATGCCCTTTATGTTTAGAACTAAAAAATAAATTTCGCCAAGCGCTTGTCTTTGTTAAATGTGGGGTTCCTTTGCACAAATATTTAATTAATTATTTTTATTGTGTGTTACGATTGAATCTCACTTTGGTTTGCCTTCATTTTATGATTTTCTTCAGGACTGAGTATACACTATTCAACTATTTTGTGTTTAGATTTCTTTTTTACCAAAAATATTCCATTGCTGCTCATTATGTTTGAAAGAAAACAAATATACTATAAATCCTGAGGATGGTAGCACACATTTTGCAACCATTCTTCAACATTTCCAGTATTACCATACTTGCTGTTCAGAAAAACTTGCATTTTCAAGTTAGAGAGACCTGAAACAGATTATCCAAAATTTAGAACCTGTTCTCAGAATACTACAGTGCAGAAATGAAGTTAATCTCAAAGAGAGGTGACAATGCTAAATCATCATATAGTTTAATGGAAAGAAGTGTCTACCTTCAAAGAAAGGTGTTCTTATCCTAAAATAGGTGAAAAGAATCGCCTTTTATCTTGCTTCAGTATAGGAGAATCTAATTGATATTGCATACAGTTGGCTCCAAACTTCAGGGCAGTTAGAGAGAGAGAAATTCAACACCACTCTGACATACATCTTTAAACTTTAATTAAATGGTACTGTTCGTTTTAGTTGTCATTTCTCTTCTGCTATTTTATTTTTTCTTTTTCACATATTTGTTTTTATCCTTGGTTTAAATACAGACATTCAAGGAGTCCACAGTGAATTTTTACTGGTAACATTTGCCTGTCATTGGTCACTGACATCTATCACAGTGTGAGAAATACTACAGTATAATGACTTTATAAAAAGACAAGGAAAATGTGTTTGATGAAAAATATAAGAATATGAGGTAACAAATAATATCATCCATATGGTTATACTTTTTAGAATAAAACAAATTCTGACTCTCAGTGAAGAGCTGAAAGCTCCTGTAACAGAAAAAAATAAAATAAAAAAGATATCTCTAAAAACATTTAACTTACATTAGATTCCATTTACACCAGTGATGCCAGCAACTATTGTTGGTAGCTCTTGTCATTAAAACAATTACAAGATTTTTATATTTCTTGCAATGCTGTTTTATTCACTCTGGCAAACCATTCCTCACACCAATGGAATTGCTCACCCAGTTACAGTTTCACATATGGGTTCACTGAGCCAATTTACATAAGCAATATGTGTGTGGTTATGTTTTTGTAAAACTGATGATTTTCTTCTAGATTCTGAGATGTACAAGAAATATTTGTTGAGTTTCAGATTTCATGGAAGCTGAGACCCAGCTGCTCTCTCTCGCTGAGGCAAGAATCCCGTTTTATCCCAGAAACTTGATACAGGATTAAGATACAACTGCTGATGAGCATGAACCCCAGGATTATAGTTCTTTCTGAGCTGTAGGCTTGGTAGCTATTGCGAAATACTGCCACTGCTTTTCCAGAATTCCTATAATTGTCCTTGCTCCATCCTGATCACCTCCTTCAAGGTGATAGTTTTTATCACTGAAATTAACACATTGTTACAGTAAACCCTCATCTACCATCTGACCAATAGTACTGACAAACAGATTGAAATAGAAATGAAACAGAAGTATATATTACCCGTGGAAAATCCCATCTTCTTGTGACACTTCGTAAATTCAATATTAAAATAGGTGACCAATGCATGAATGTAATCATTACGCTGAATCTGGAGGCAGAATGCTGACTTAAATGCCAGTTCTTCTGTCTTTACTGTATAAATATCTACTTCCTGTTTCAAAGAGAATGAAGTATTTAGATTCAGATGTCTGGGACTAAGGTAACTGTTAAAGTGATGCATTTTATTTAATGATCAACAACCAAGACAACTACCAATTATCTATACTGTAAGAAATGCATGGTATATTTGAATATATTAAATCATCAGCAAACGATCCAGTTACCTGACTAAGTTGACTATATGTTAATATAGGCAAGTCATAGAAGAGAGTGTGCCCTTGAGAATGGCACGGAGGAGTGACGGGAGCTGCAGGAAATTAAGGTAAAATGAAGCTTTGACAAATAGAGGTATAATGGATGTTGAAATGGAGATATGTTACTCAGTTTTAAGACCTTTCCTCTCTGGTACAGTCAGCATAAGGAAAGATGGTAGTATTTTTGTGTCTTGTTTTATTTATTTATTTTTAATAAAAATAAACTTCGGATTTGTTTGAGCATTTCTGGGAGGGAATATTCTGTGACTATGTCATATTAAGCAGTCAAAATATTTGAGTCATTACAGGGAGCTGCTTTTTGCTGATTATGTTTTCTAATCTTGTGTCAGACAATTCCGACAAATCAGGTTTCTAATTAGCAGGCACAGAGATTTTACACTTCAACTATACAAAAGCAAATTCTGAAAATCATTCTAGGTCTCGACTGCAGTAGTTTGGAGCAATGATGGGTCTACAAGATTCCTTATTTCTATTGATATTTAAATGACGCTTGTCAAGGCTAATTTTTTTTTTTTTTTGCATTGATCTAATTTTCCCAGCAAGGTATTGCTTGATCTGACTTTCCCAGCTAGGTATTGCTTTTGTCAGGGGTCAATATTCTGCTAAATGTATCTAGCTTCACTGTCTCTGACAGAACATATTTAGCAGGAGATCTCAAAATACTTTAATTTCTGTTATAAGGAAAATCAATTTCAACAACAAAATCATCCGTGCTGTCCATAAATGTTCAGACTTACACTTCAGTAATGGAGAGCAGAGATTACAATGTCCATCACAAACAAAGTGATCTGCTAGTAATTATACTTTCTAACTTAAGAGAACTGTGCAAAAATATACATTAGAAGTACAACCATAATTTCACTTACTGGACTTGCTGGAACTCTCTCCACATACATATTTCTGATAAACTGAAAACTTTTGGTAAGATGATTTAAGCAAGATATTTCTATGGTCTATCTGATTTGAAAAGTTCAAAAAAAATCTAACAGTAATGAAAATGATTCTATTACATTGCCTCACCATGACTCACTACAGCTTTTGTCTGAAAAGCAGATTTCTTACCCAGTGTGCAGTGAACCAATTCCTACACAATCAGGAGAGATATTGCTTTTTTATTTAGGCCTGGGTGCTAGTGGAAGTTTCCACAAATCTAGCACAGTAATGCAAGTTTCTTCACTGCATTTGTACATTAAATTCCCACATATTCCACCTTATCCAATACAGAAGAAACAACTACTACTTGCATATTCATAAGGTTAAGCAATCATGATACTTCATCCCCTTTTGGCTAGTTTCATGACTGTGCACTTGCACAGGGTCATTTGGGGATCACGCATAAACCTTGCTGGTTGTTTAGAGAATACTCCCCTTACTCTTTTTATCCTTATATATCTAGCTACAAACAAGCTGAACAGTTCTCCTCTTGCCAATTTTACAAGGAGAACCATTGTCCTTGATAAATCAGATGATATTAATGGTAAGACACTCTGATTTAGTATAAGTTGTACTTTATAAAATAATTTTATGTTCATATTGATTAAGCATAGACAATACTCCCATCCTTCCAAGGGAAGATTATTGTTTCCATTATACGTAACTCCCACTTTAGAAAGTTTAGAAATAGCTACCTGTTGTGACAGCTATAAGGATCCTTGCTTATAGGTGGTCATTTAGAGCTGGGATAGCCTTCAAACAGCCAGCTTCACCCCTACGGTCCCACCCCTCCAAAGACAAACAAACAAAACAAAACAAAAATGGATAAATTAAAAAAACGTGTAACAGGCATAAGAATTTCTGAAGTATGCTGCATCAGACTGCAAAATTTACTTTACAATCTGAAATGGTTTGGTGGATGACAGCTAAATGTTTCTGTGATTTTTGGTGGCTTTTTAGTGATGTAACAATGGGGAAATTGTGAACAAAGTCCACTGGATGAAACCTATAAATGAGTATGTAACTGTTCTCTGAGCTGTGTTGGCTCTTCAGGGTAAAGTGGTTAGAAAACACACTAGGAAATACTTTAGTTAAAGAAATCAGTGGATATGTTTCCAAAATACTGATATGCTGGATAAAATCGTTTCACTTTTGAATGGTATTTTAAGAACAGAAGCCTGCTTTTTAAATTTATTTTTGTATTAGTGTTCAGGATATTAAAATTTTTAGGGGAGTTATTAATATAGTTTTGAACCTGGCCTGATCCCTATTTTGCTGATCCTCTTATTCTGTCAAGTATATATTCTTCTATTAAACTAGACAGTTGATTGACCATTACTAACAGTTTAGGGGATAAACGTTTGAATAGAATAAGTAGAGAAGTTGTGATTTACTGCATTTTATTTTAAATAACTTTATTGAAAAACAACTAAATAATGGCAATAGTTAACCAGGGAACGAAAAGGAACTGAGTCTTTAGGATAAATAAGAAAACTTTTGGCTCCATGGACCTGATTCTATTACTGCTACTGAAGCAGAAAGCCTTATTCATGTGAGTAGTCACGCATAAGGAGGATTCCTGCACAGTAGAGGAATTTTAGAGCTTTCTTGAGTTCCTGTAGAACTCTTAACCTGGTTTTGTGATCAGAGAGTAGTGACCATTCTCTCATTTATGAAGAAAAGGTTACAAGTTAATCTCTCTCTACAAGTGTTGAGACCAGGAGAACACGGCAACATCCTGGATAAGTCTAATTTTTCGGAGTATACATGAAAATCAGGTTCAAATTCTTATTTCTGGAATAAGCTAGAGTTATTTCATCAGAGCCAAGCAATTCAGAAAATGGAAATCATTTACTCTATCTCAGCAGCTTGCCATTGGTAATTTTCAACCTCTGTTTACAAGAAGGTATGGCAATTAGAATTCACATTTAATACATCATATGTTTCTATCCAGTATTTAAACACATACAATTCTAAGAATTTAAGTTACAATTTGACAACCATTTATAGAAGTAGTCCAATGAGTACAAAATCACAATGAGCTTCTCAGTTTGAGGCATTCCATAATATGTATTGCTTAATTTAGCTGACAGCTAAGCATGTGCAACATACCAATTTAAACTATTTTTAAAACTAATTAGAACAAATTCAAAACTTCCGAAAAATTTCTATCTTATTGTGATAGTATTCTACGATGATGGTTTCTGTAGCTAGTTAGAAGTATACGAAGATGTTAGTAAAGCAAAAGCAGCAGGTCTCCATAGAATTCTACAGTCAGATGTAAACATTCATAGTTAGATATATTTAGAATTACCAAACCTTTATTAAACAGGCATTGGTCACCACTTGCTTTGGATCTACTATGTCCACCAAAGGCTCCTTCATGGCAACATCCCTAATACAGGTCATGTCAAAGCCGTACACATTCTCCCACCCTGTCAATGCAAATGGATGTGTCAAAAATCAGCAGTAATAATATAAATATTTTTTGCTTCTCAAAGTATATTTTCTTTCAAAATATTTCTATGATCAGCTGATTTTGTTTTCATTAACTCTTTGCTAAGTGCCACAATTGTCTAAGTCGTTGTTGCTATTTTATAGATAACACAGTTGTGGCAAAATAAACATTTATGTACATCTTCTAACAAGAGGCCTGTGTTTTTTGATGCCCCCACGCTAAACTGTGTTATATGAGATCTGATTATTTTTCAGAGTTCTGGATATCTAGTAGTATTGCTAAAAATCATATAATATGTCAGACTGAGACCTGGAAACGGCCTTCAAGAGTATTCTATCCTTTCTTATTCATTTTGGATAGTATTTCCTTAATTTTGTAGTTCGTTATTCAATCAGCTGTTTTTACATATGTTATTTTAAGGAGCAAATTACTGACAGGAGTAGAATTCCATGTGTGTTTCAGCATTTGGGAGATTCAAGATTTAATCCTCATCTATATCATAAAAAAAATCCTTCCTGTAGACTATTTTAAATCCATGCTGATCTCCAGCATTTAAACTTCTGATTGTACCAACAAATGCCTTTTGCTGAGTGTTTTTGTTTTTTCCTTGAATTAAAAGTAACATAGGGAAAAGTAAACTGGCTCTGCTTTTAAGGTTGATTCACAAAATGAAAACTTCATATAAAGCATAAAATATTATTCTCATTAATCACATGAATCAAGTTCCATTTAGTAGTCTACCCGAAAGTCTAAGAACAGTGTCGTAAACTTGCTGAACATTACAGCCTGTGTTGAGTAGAAGGCTGGCTAGAAAAATTCAGTGAATATTTAAAAATCATACATATTCGGACAAGTATCAAATATATATTTTTTTCTCCCTCCCCAGAACATAGCGATTGTGATACTTGTCTTCCAAGTAGATTATGAGTGCAAGGAACTTCAGACAGTATTTTGAGACGCTACATGTTTTTATATGATTACTCAGACAAGATTACCTAGGAAACCTTGAGGAAAATAATTATTTTGATATACTTCAGCCTACATGAAATGTTGTTGAATATATACTACAGTCTATGTTAGAAACCTGTCAAAGGAGTTAAGAGATAAAAGTATATATTTTACACTTTGCAGGAAATAAGATTAATTGAGTATAGTAGTCCTCTGTGGCATTACAAGTTTGAGATATCAGAAGATTTTTAGAAGTCTTATGTTTTATTACTTCACTTGTTGGCTTTTTAGTATAGTTTGAAATGCTCTACCCTCCAACCCACATGAAGGCAAGACTTTGTCCCCCATCTTAAGAGAGAAAAAAAAAGGAAGAACTGAAATGTAAGAAGATACCATTAAGGAGTTACAAACTGAAAATAGGTAAGATGGCAATGCAGCTATGAGTGAGATGGAAATAACTGAAGAAGTTGATGAGTAAACAACGGAATTATAAAAAGTGAGGAGAATCAGTTAAAATCAGAAAAACATTTTAGAAGATAAAATAAAACCTGAAGATTTTCGAAGTATAAAAAGAGTTAAATCCATGTGTATTTTCTGAGGAAAGAATAAAGCTCAAAACCTAGAAAGGAAGCATTTCAAGAGAAAAGTGAAATAAAGGAGTTATTAACCCTAAATGTCTTTGAAACTTTTACAGAATGGATGCCACATGCATCCTTCTGAATCTGTAAATTTTGTAATTAATTTAACTGTCAATGTCATCACAAAAGAGAGGAGAAAAACCTAGGCAGTGCTTGAGGAGCTGATAAAATTTTGCCCGACACCTACAGAAACATTTTTTTCACTGCCATGCTGCATTGGGATTCCTTTTGACCCAAGAGTGTTTTGTCATATGCATTGCAGTTCTACGTATTGAAACTAAATTTGATTAGGGAAACACTCAGCTTCTTTTTCTGAGAGTAATTTTAGAGGTAAAGGTGGAATTAGGCATCTTCATCTGTAGACAGATTGACCCACAGATTTTGTTAAACTTTTGTATGTATCTTTAATTAACAAAGCTGCTTCGGAATTTTTGTGACTTCTCACCTTTTCCACATGCTTACAAGCAAAATTGACAGGCTCTAAAAAGTAAACAAATAAGAGCCAAATAGAAATAAAAAAGTGAAAAAAAATAATAAAAATAAAAGCAATGTCTACATTTGTTCCTTTTGTCAAACCTATTACGATCGAATAAATCCAAAACTTGGTAGATCTGGGGGACTATATGGTTGAACATGAACTAGGATTATGACACAATGGTGATAACAGTGAGCCACATACTCAGATATGAGTTATTTCCAGGAAAACTGTGTTTGAGGACAAGAGACAATGGATGTAAGTTTCAGAAAGGAAAATTCTGGCTGAATGTTCATAAACGTGTTTAATCTTGAAAGCGCTTCAGAATTAATACAGCAGTTTAGAGAACATAAAGAATCCTCATCTCTGAACTCTGCAGAACTGGATCCTGAATGATCTGATTTAATTTTGAAATCAATTGTGCTTTGAGTTGGAGGCTCTAGAGGTCAGTTACAGCACAAGTTATTCAATGAAACCTAAGACAAAAAAAATTGAAAGTAAATGCTAGGTCAATTTCATGCATCCATGAAGTAAATGCAAAATAAATTAATAAATAAATAAAACGAAATAAATTTGGGGCTTTTTTACATTAAAGAAAATCGAAAATACTGTTCCTTACTTTTTATTTAAAATTTCTCATATGGAATGTTATACAAAGCATTACTTTTTTTTTTTTCTGTAGCAAGTTATTAGTGAGATGTAATTTTGACACTTATTTCTTAACTTTTACAATTCAAATGCAACATGTTAATTTTTCTGTTGTTATATTTATTAAAAACAACAACAAACAAACAAAAAAAAACCCAGCACCTGAATGACAAATGACAAGAACTCTCTTCCTGGTAATCATCATTAGCAAGTGGGCTATAGTTTTAAACAAAAGGGAGCAGATTTAGCTTAGAAGAAATTCTTTACTATGACTGTGATAAGGCACTGGAAAATGTCGCCCACAGAAGTTGTACTTGTAGATGCCCCATTTCTACATGTGTAAAAGGCCAAGCAGGATGAGTTTTTGATCAGTGTGATCCAGAGTAAGCATTCCTTTCCATAGAAGGGGAGTTATAGCTAGATGATATGTAAGGTTTCTTTGAACTCACAACATTCTGTGATTCTAATTTTAATGATAGTTACATGGGATGATATTTACCAAATCAACAATGAAACTAAATCTCCTAAAATACACATTTTAAAATAGATGTAGTTATATTGATAACTGTAAACACCATATTATTCATATATCTGTCCTTTGCACACTTTACATTACTGCGAGTTTACTTTATGTTTCATCCAACTAGAATTTTCTTAGTTTTTGTTTGTATTAGAATTTTGCCCTGGCTAGTATGAATTCATAGCTTTTTGCAAAAAGTTGTCAGCGAAAAGATTACGGCAGGTCACTATAACTCAAATATTTTAGGTAAATAACTGTAGAAAAGGGTTATTGTTAAGCATATACTCACAGTGAATTTTGAAGTCCTTGTACTGTCTGTCTTCAATTGCTACCACGTACAAAGCAGCTCGGTCTGGAAACATTAGCCCTCCTGGTTTCTGTTGATGAATTGTGGGGAAATGGATCTCGTAATCTATTCACCTGACAAAGACATCACATTTTGAACTGCACATACAAAAAACAGACAAGCACCTCTTGCATGCCTTTTCTGTTTTACTTCAGATCATCAAAATAACTTTAATCTCAGTAAATCTTGCAGCCTGTAGCAATTTTATTAGAGACTGTCTATATGAATTTCACCTGCAGTCAATCAAAACCAAATCTCTTTTACTGAGAATTCTTTTGTTAATTTTTCCATTAAAGCCTATGAAATTGTACTGATGATACAACTGTCTCTTTTTACAAGGACAGTAGGAGAGTCAATCAGCTTGTAATCAGAAAATAAGTGTTGATTGTTTCAGAGAGGAGCATAACATGCAGGGCACCTACCAGCCACTTATCTCGTGCGAAGATGACTGTGTTTAACATTGACTCATAGAAAAGACAATAACCCATCCATTCGCTGATAATGATGTCTACTTTATCCACAGGTAATTCAACTTCTTCCACTTTACCTTTAAATATTGTGATTACTGAAAAAAAAATTCCAAAGAAATATATTTCACATAATACAACACCTGACTTCCTTGCTAATGAATGTCAGGTTGACCTTTTCAATATCATTCTCTTCTTGAACACCTGCAGATTAGGAATGAGCTCATAAGATTCAGATGACTTTTACATACTTTTAAAGCTCTCTGCAGTAAGTACAATAAACATAACTTTTAGTGTCCGTATAAAAGGAAGAAAACACCACCAAACTATGAAGCACATGTATAAAAACCAAAAGAAAAATTATCTTACCCAGTTACCTGCATGATCTCATTTTTCATGCCCAAATGAATTTAGTTTTCTAGATTATTAATGAAGTAATGCAAAGAATCCACTTAGAATATTTAAGCATTCTTGTAGGATTCCACATCTATGATCTCATTATTGAGATATTAGAGATTTATGGAGCTAAAATGTAATTCTCATCTGTTTTTCAAATATTATGCTGGCTTTACAGTGAGAGAACTGAGACGTATGAATCATGGGAAATTGACTGAAATGAGAAAGTAAAATCCAGCCTAACTGTATGCAAACAAGGAAAGTTGTGCCAAAACAGTTTTGTAATGAAAAATCATTTATTATTACTTCTTGCTTCATAATTTTTTAAAATGCATTGGTGTTCTTAGTCTGAATCTTCTCTCTAGTTTAGACTGGATGGCTTTTCTCAGTTACCTAAAGGGACTCCTAGAAAAAAATAGTCAGATACTTTGTTAGCAGATGAGTTTCAAGTACCTCAAAGAAGTTGAAAGAATATATGCAACAGAATACCAAATCTTCAGTGACAATATACAACACAAACCATTACATTAATGGCTATGTGTAAACTACTTAAGGTAGAGTGGGTATGGTTCACTGCAAAAGCAGAACAGGTAATTGACAGAACTAGTCTGTACTAGAGTAGATATTTTACTTAAAAGAAAATGAAATACTGGTTGTAAGTTGTTACAAAGAATTTCCTGTTGGGATCATCACACAATTTTTCAAATGCAATCTAAATTTTTTAGAAAAATAATGTTTAGCTTGTGTTTATCTGCTGTTCTTTATTGCAGGGGGCACCTTGAGAAGGTAATAGATGCATTTCAAATTCAGGAAGAATAATGTGACTAGGGAAAACTTTACTTTCATATAATGACGGACAGCATAACTGTATAACTCCTAATGTCTGGCAATTTTTATTTGTGGTAAGATTTTTTACTGAAAGAGATCAACATTTATCCTGGGGAATAATAAGGTACTTTTATTTAGCTATAACTAGATAAGCTGTTTAGCAATTTTTATATCATAGCCCAGGAAAAGTGAGGTTCCACTTTTCCAAAATACATGCAGTATTAGTCGTATTCTATCCAGATATGGCTACTATATTTTCATAGTAAACAATAACAAATTAGCCCTCTAAGAAATTTGGAAGTTCTCATTCAGACAGATAACATGAAGTTTCAGCTTATGAGAGGAACCAGTCTGGACAAGAATACAGTTTCTTCTTCATTTCCATTTGTTAAACTCCTTCCTTTTGCAGTTTTTTCAGGTCAGTAGTTGATATGTTATGTGCCTGCTATGAACTAAAGAGAATTCAATTCACTTTTTTCCTGAGAATATTCACTGCCACAACTATTTTGGAGTGAGTATCAGCACTGTTAACAGCTGCCAGGATGACATACCTGCAGGCTTTGAAGCCATTTGTTTATACTTGAGAGCAGCTACAGTATGAATAGCTCTTCCCAACTCCCTTGACATTGTTGTAACACTTTCGTAAGGCTCATGTGAGGACAAACTGTGCTGTTCGCAGATGTATTATCTGTTCTCAAAACAGTAGTTTTCTCTTGTCTTAGCCCTTTTCAATTATTCCACATATTAATAAATAGTTAGGTGGGGAAATAAGGAAAAATGGCCAAAAGCAATAAGATCCTTTGACTCAATACCTTCTCACATTAAATTAAACATATGTCACTGTAACCTATAAATCAGCCAGTTGCCTGCCACAGAAGAACAGACTCGTTTTTCAAGGATTTGTTCATATTTAAATGAGAATTTGTCCCCGGAACCAGTATAGAGAAGACTAATCTCTGGAGCACACCAGATCCTTCTTGGTGCCATTCAAACTCACAAGGCAAGGAAATGAATCTGACAATGGAGTGGCCTACTACATGACAGTGCTAGCAGAAGGTAAGGCAGAAATAAGAGTAGGAAGGAAAGGAAAAGAGATGAGGGATGTCTTCCTTTCAGCATAGATGACCTCATGTGTTCCTCATTTCATTGCAGCCTTACAACCTTGAAATATATAGAATCATAGGATCACCAAGGTTGGAAAAGATCTACAAGATCATTCAGTCCAACCACCTACCTGTCACCAATAGTTCTCACTAAACCATGTTCCTCAACACAATGTCAAAATGTTCCTTGAACGCCTCCAGGATTGGTGACTCCACTTGGGCAGCCCATTCCAGCGCCTGACCACTCTTTCAGAGAAGTATTTCCTAACACCCAGTCTTAATCTCCCCTGGTGCAATGTGAAGCCATTCCCTCTTGCCCTTTCCCTAGTTACAAGAGAGAAGAGGCCAACCCCCAGCTCACTGCAACCTCCCTCCCTTCAGGTAGTCGTAGAGAGCAGTAAGGTCTCCCCTGAGCCTCCTCTTCTCCAGATTGAACAATCCCAGTTCCTACAGCCATTCCGTGTGCTCCAGACCCTCACCAGCTTTGTTGCCCTTCTCTGGGCATGCTCCAGGGCCTCGATGTCTTTCTTGCAGTGGGGGACCCAAAACTGAATACAGTACTTGAGGTGTGACCTCACCAGTGCTGAGTACAGGGGGACAATTACTTCCCTGCTCAATACTATTCTGATACAAAGCAGGATCCAACTGGCCTTTTTGACCACCTGGGCACACTGCTGGTTCATGTTCAGCCAAGCATCGACCGATACTCCCATGTCCATTTCTTCTAAACAGTCCTCTAGCAACTCTGCCCGAAGCCCGTAGCATTGCTGTAGCCAAAGTGCAGGACCCAGCACTTGGCCTTGTTGACCTCATCCCATTGGCTCCAGCCCAGCTCTCCAGCCTGTCCAAATCTCTTTGTAAGGTCTTGCTAGCCCAGCTGAAGTAGAAAGTTTCTGACTGTTTCCTCCTGAATTGTGGGGGGGTTTATTCTCCCCACCTGAGACTTCCAGGTCTGAGAGCAGAGTACACTGAGGATAACTGATCTGTCTATTATAGACAGATGTTAAGAGGGCAGTGAGAACCTCAGCCTTTTACTTCTCCTCAGTGGTCACGTTCCCAGCCTTATCCAGTAAAGATGGAAGATTCTCTTTGTTCCTCCTCTTACTGTTAATATATATAGAAACTATATTTGGAAAAGAGTTTCTTGTTCTCCCTTACCCCAGCAGGTAGGTTGAGTTCAAACTGGGCTTTTGCCTTCCTAATTTTCTCTCTGTACATCTTAACAACTTCTTTGTACTCTTTCTGAGTTGCCTGTCCCTTCTTCCACAGGAAGTAGATTCTCCTTTTCTTTTGGAGCCTCAAGAAAAGCTTCCTGTTCGTCCATGCTGGTCTTCTTCCCTGACAGCTCATTTTTTAGCTCAGGGGTCAGCCTGCTCCTGTGCCTTTAAGACTTCCTTCTTGAAGAGTAACCAGCTGTCCTGGACCCCTTTACTCTCCAAGACTGAATCCCAGGGGACTCCTCTACTAGTCTCCAGAACTATTCAAAGTCCACCTTCCAAAAGTCCAAGGTAGCAGTTTCACTGTCTCCCCTCCTTGCTCTGTCAAGAATTAAAAACTCTACCATTTCATGGTCACTCTGTCCAAAACAGCCTCTGACCTCCACACCTCCCACCAGACCCTCTCTGTTTGTGAACAGCAGATTTAGCAGGGCAGCTCCTCTGGCAGGCTCTCTCAACAGCTGCAAAAGGAAGTTATCTTCCATACACTCCAGAAACCTCCTACACTGCTTCTTCTGTGTTGTGGTGTATTACCGGCATATGTCATAGAAGTTGAAGTTCCCCATGAGGACAAGGCCTGTAAATCACGCAGCTTCTGCCAGATGATCATAGAACACCTCATCTGTCTCTTCATTCTGGTTTAGGTGGTCTAAAACAGACCCCCACCAGGATGTCTGCCTTGTCAGCCCATCCCCTGATCTTTACCCATAGGGATACAACCTTATCATCCCCAGCCACAAGCTCAGTAACATCAAAGCACTCTAACATAGACAGCCACATCACCACCACTTCCTTCCTCACCTGTCCTTTCTGAAGAGCTCATAGCCATCCATTGCAGCACTCCCATGAGCGATCCCACCATGTTTCCATAATGGCAACTAGGTGATAGTTTGCCTGCCACACAATAGCTTCCAGTTCTTCTTGTTTGTTCCCCATGCTGCATGCATTAGTGTAGATGCACTTCAGATAAGCCCTTCACATCACCCCTAGTCCCATTACCATGCCCCTAAACTGATCTTTAGTGGGCCTGGTTTTATCCCCTTCCTGCTTCATATCTAGTTTAAAGCCCTCTCTACAAGCCCTGCCAGCTCCTGGGAAAGGATCCATTTTCCCCTTTGAGACAGGTGATACCCATCTGCAGATCTCAGGCCTGGTACCAAGCAGACTTCCCCATGATCACAGAACCCAAAATCCTTGTGTTTGCACCAGCCTCTCAGCCATGTGCTTATAAGGTGGATTTTCTTGGTTGTCTCAGTGTTTTTCCCTGCCACTGTAGGAATACATGCAAATACCCCGCTCCATCAACCATCAACTCTCTCCAGCAAAGAGAGATTCATTTTTTTTATAATAGTTTCAGTCTGACTGACAAATACGATGATTCTTGGTATGTCTATCCAGTCTACAGAGAATCAAGCCAAATTATTTGTAAGGGAGAACTACAGAGCCACAAATGATATTAGTCTGCGTCAATCACAAGTCTCAGATATGTCTGCCTGTAAACTGAAATATAGTTCCGTTATGTTTTTCCCACAGTTTGTTGGTCATAAGTTCTTCAGAAATAAATCAAAAATATATTGGACCCAGTATTCTTAAATCAAAGACAAATAATTGAAATGCTGAGGAAATCTGAAAAGCGAATGGTACAAAAGGTTAGATTTTCTAACATTCCAGTGGTTTTGATAATGAACTCACCCTAGGTTCTTGCTCCAAACTTCAAGAAACTTTCTGGTGTTGTTTTTTTTCAAAACTGACTTTTTAATGTATGCACAATTATTGAGAAAATAAGCAAAACAGGAATGTTTTATGAATGCATATGTTCATGAGTATATAAAGGCCAATTCTTTCTAGATATTGACAATTCTATCTGAATTGTTGACAATTTAAAACTCTCACTGTTAACTTCTGAAACTGACTATTCTGTTACAGTATCCCTACACATGCAATTCCAGGCAGTGGAAATCCAAATGAAATAAAAATGAATTCATGGTAGGCTAGCATGTAGCTATGTTGTTAAATGGTTTTCTAGGAACCCATCTGCTCTGCACCAATGGTGTGGGCTAAGCAAGCTGTGATGCTGACATTGTTAAAGTGCCTTCTGCATCTTGTGGAGGAGAAAAATTTCTTGTCCTTCAATTCCTTCTTTTTGTGAACTAGCAGCTACATACACTGGCTGCCTATTATAATCCAGGTCAGTGCAGTATTCTTTGTGGTTATTTCTAGTGCATTTTTTTCTTCCCCAATACAATTTGAATACACATGAGAAACTCTATTCACAAACATCTACTGTTGCATAGAGCTGTCAGTGACAGCTATAAAAATTAAGGCAGATCTAAAACAGAACAGAAAACTAGTCCTGAATTTGTGCTTACACAGCAGCAGCACAGACCCTGATAAGAGAAAGGGAAAATTCTACATTCCAACTAAATGTGACCTGTGTTGCTCTGCAGCAAATCTGACCTGCCTACAAAGAACACCTTTAAAAAAGAACTGTTTCACAGCCACAGTTTAAAAAACCAATTTTCTTCAGGTTCTACGAAGAAATCTTTCATGCTGTCATTTGGAGGACTGAAAATATGAAATAGACCTAGTTGGAGGTTTTGGTCTTTTGTTAAAGTTTTTGATAGGTTGGGGGGACTTTTTAATATATATATTTTAAATGAAGTATTTTCACACCTTTGGAAATTTTACAGTTTCTGCTCAGGAAAGAAAAGTTATTGGTGATACTGCTATTCCAACCATTAAATATTTTAAATGGTGTGTATGTGTATTTAAATTTGTTTTTTAAAAAATACATATTTTTGAGGTTAGAAATCAGAAGAAACAGTAATTAACCAATATTGATTTGGAATACCTTTTGCTCAGAACATCATTTTAATTTAAATTTATGAGTGTACATGTGTGTATGTGTGTTGATTCTAGTTAAGACATTAAGGTAGAACTGAAATGGCAGAATTCATTTGAAAGAGGAATTGCCTGTTCTGCTCTACTATGCAACCTTCTGACAGCTTTGTTAAATCAAACTGCCATCTATTATTTCTGTTGTCTGTGAGCCTAGAAGTAAATGTAGAAGTAATTCCCCCCTGTGAGGAATTGCTCTGGTGTCTACAATGGGCACTTGTTTTAGTTTTGTGTTTATATAAATAATGCAAAATTATAATTTACATATAGACCACAAAATATAAATCAACTAGAAAAAGTAAAAAGCACTCTTATTACTCATGAAAAAAATGTATTTTGTAATTGCCTTACTATTGTCCAAGTGGTTGGCCTTGATAATTTTTTCAGAGTAGTCAGATATACTTGAACATTCAATCTAGAATAAAAGAAGAAAAGTAAGAGGAAGGGTAATTATGTGCTACTGACATCACATATATGTATATATACAAAATCTACTCAAGTCAGCAGAGCCTGTACAAAGCTTTCAATGACCTATAAAGAATTAATCAAATCTGTGTGTTCAGTATCATATCTTAATGTTTAAACTTCAGTCTGTGCAAGAGTTAAACTGGTTCATACAGAAAGGATTGTTTTTAAAATCATTAAAATGTGGGAAGAAAAGAGATCCTAACTACAAGGTTACTTAAGATATAATCATAATTTATAATTTATTTTCACTACCTCAGATATTACCCTTCATTCAGAAACATCTCCTAAAGGGAATCAACTAGCATGATAGTACATTTCTTTGTATAGTTTAAAGTAAAATAGACTCCAGCTTTGTGAGTAATGTTAAAATTCAAACCATGGAAATAAAGATCTGTTCCCAAAGCAATTGCTTTTAATTGTTAAAATTTATCCCAATGCACGCCATCAAAAAAGAATAAAGAAATTTACACAGACAAAATTACTTAAATAATTGTATTTATAAACCATCCATATCTACTTTTCCTATGACAAGTGTAGTGGAAATGCTAAGTCATGGTTTGAAACAGTGAGTGACCACCTGGTGGGAAGCCAGGGACAATCCAGGGGAGCTCAGAAGCATGCCATAGACCTGATTGACCAGAAGGGCTGGATTCTGGCTCCACCCCTTCCCAGACCTGTTTTAAAGGTTGGCAACAGAGTTAAGGGTCTCTCTCTTTGGAGATCCCTGTGTACCTGAGATTGTCTGAAAGTAAGCAGATTTTTTTTTTCCTTATTTCTTTGCCTTCTGCTGTTATATCTGACCAGATTCTCACACCCTGTAACTGAAGACCTTACTTCTCTGCCGTTATGTTATGTTTTCTATCACGTTACACTTAGCAAACCAGGCAGGAGAGACAGCAGTATACATACATAGGATGGTTTATCTTAAAGGAATAACGTGTTGCCTGGTCACTGAAATCCCTAATACCCCAAAGAAAGAACTCCTGGGTTATCCTGAGTGCTGCTCAGATTATTGAAGATGGGGATCCATGAGGGACAATGGCCTCCTTCTAAGATGGCAGAATTCTTGAATATATTATATCAAACTTTCTCTAACAGCAGAGGAAAGAGTAGTAGAGGCATCCATTGTAGCGTGACTCCTACTACTATTAATACATATCATTCCTCTGTGGAAAAACTAAAGGAGGAAAACAAAGCTTTTAAAGCTTTTACTGAACAGCTAGAAAACAAAACAATTCTGATGGAGAACTGCCCCATCTTCAACTGTTACTTCCCTCTAAAATTAAGACCCATATCATTAGAGGAGATATAGGACCTAGATCAACAGGAATCTCGGATACTGGTTGAACCAAAAAGAAAACTAACAAGACGAAAGTTCACATGGAGAATCTGGGGTTCCCAAATCTTCTAGAGATAAGACCAATCATAACCCCCCAAAAAAACAAAGAAAGTCCAGGATAGACTGGTAGGGTTTTTACCTGAGGATACCACCTTTACCTCCCCATGCCACCTTAAATGTGATGGCATGCCTATGCATGGCTGCTGAGCTGAATGGATCTGCTTGAACATTGTAGACAAAAACCAAGTAAGTGTGTCAGCATGGCTGCTCGGGCTGTGGGATATAGAGGTGGATAGATAGCATTACAGTAAACAGGCCAGAAACTTCAAACCTGGTGTCCACCATTACTCACTAAGGCAAAAGATTTATGCTACGGTCTAACACAATGATGAAAATCATTCACTAATCCAGTGGTTAATGTGTAGAATCTCGTGGTCAAATAAAAGTTTCATACCTACAAAGATGGCTTATAGACTTCAACGAAAAAGCTCCAAACTTATGTTACAGAATTAGGTATGAAGGAGGTAATATATGAGGGCATGTTTGAAAGTCCAGACCTAGTTCTCAACAGGGATGAGAGATCTTATCTTACAACAAGTGCCTCCATATTAACATGGCACACTAGTGTCTACAGTAAATCCCCCAGTGGCCTCAGAGGCCATTTTCCAATGGGCTGCCCAGTAGGTGGCTGATCTGGGGGAAGCAGAGTGCCTGAGGGCCAGGTGCAATATTAGGATGTTGGGAGGGATGAGGTCTTCCCCATAGCTAAAACTACAAGGTCCACACCATGGACAACATGACCAGGACCCATACAGGTATCCCAAAAATAGACTTTCAGTGGTTTAATTTGGGTTGGAGTTATTGAAAAAACTTATCACCAGCTTGATCATGTTCTCCTCCAGCTATGGAAGAAGCTGGAGGAAAATGAAAAATTTCAAAACACCAGAAAAGCAGGGTTAGGAATTGCTGAACGTGTTCTAACAAGAACATGGAACATAGAAGATTTTGTAGTTCTTAAAAATAGGAAAAGGCCTCTTCAAGTGACTTGAGCCGCTATGCCCAAACCACATGAGGAAAAGGGACTGGTGATCATGCAACTACTTGCATGATGGGGGATGTCAGCACCCCTGCAATTAGGGCACCCAAGATAGGACCAGAGGCCCAATGTTGAATTGACTGTCTTTTGGTCCCAGAAAAATACACAAAGAATGATGGCAATAGTGGATAAACGCACAGAAACCTCTGTTACTTATGGTGATCTGACTAAATTTTGGGGAGATAGGGTGATGACTGGTGGGTCCTGGGGCAGACCATCCCTGTAACCCAGACATGGCTGAAGTTGGGACTTGGACATCTCCCATCCTAGGATTATAAGGTGTCTATCTGTCATGGTGTAGGTGGTATTAAGAGGCTATTTGCTTGCCAAATCTGTGCTGGACTACTAATTCTAAACAGTATAGACTCATGGNAATCCAGTGGTTAATGTGTAGAATCTCGTGGTCAAATAAAAGTTTCATACCTACAAAGATGGCTTATAGACTTCAACGAAAAAGCTCCAAACTTATGTTACAGAATTAGGTATGAAGGAGGTAATATATGAGGGCATGTTTGAAAGTCCAGACCTAGTTCTCAACAGGGATGAGAGATCTTATCTTACAACAAGTGCCTCCATATTAACATGGCACACTAGTGTCTACAGTAAATCCCCCAGTGGCCTCAGAGGCCATTTTCCAATGGGCTGCCCAGTAGGTGGCTGATCTGGGGGAAGCAGAGTGCCTGAGGGCCAGGTGCAATATTAGGATGTTGGGAGGGATGAGGTCTTCCCCATAGCTAAAACTACAAGGTCCACACCATGGACAACATGACCAGGACCCATACAGGTATCCCAAAAATAGACTTTCAGTGGTTTAATTTGGGTTGGAGTTATTGAAAAAACTTATCACCAGCTTGATCATGTTCTCCTCCAGCTATGGAAGAAGCTGGAGGAAAATGAAAAATTTCAAAACACCAGAAAAGCAGGGTTAGGAATTGCTGAACGTGTTCTAACAAGAACATGGAACATAGAAGATTTTGTAGTTCTTAAAAATAGGAAAAGGCCTCTTCAAGTGACTTGAGCCGCTATGCCCAAACCACATGAGGAAAAGGGACTGGTGATCATGCAACTACTTGCATGATGGGGGATGTCAGCACCCCTGCAATTAGGGCACCCAAGATAGGACCAGAGGCCCAATGTTGAATTGACTGTCTTTTGGTCCCAGAAAAATACACAAAGAATGATGGCAATAGTGGATAAACGCACAGAAACCTCTGTTACTTATGGTGATCTGACTAAATTTTGGGGAGATAGGGTGATGACTGGTGGGTCCTGGGGCAGACCATCCCTGTAACCCAGACATGGCTGAAGTTGGGACTTGGACATCTCCCATCCTAGGATTATAAGGTGTCTATCTGTCATGGTGTAGGTGGTATTAAGAGGCTATTTGCTTGCCAAATCTGTGCTGGACTACTAATTCTAAACAGTATAGACTCATGGGGGGTCAAGAGGAAATCTCCAGAACAGTGCAGGAACTAGAAAAAGTAGGAATCATAAGACCTGCACATACCCCATATAATTCCTCCATATGGCAGAATGAAAGTCAGACAGCACATGGAGAATTACAGTGGATAACAGAGAGCTGAATGAGGTCATACCACTCATTCATGCAGTCATAACCAACACTGCCTCCCTTATAAACACACTGAGTAGAAAGACAGAAACCTACCATTGCATCCTAGACTTGGCAAATGCATTCTTCAGTTCTACAATCCCTGAAGAGTCACAAGATCAGTTTGTACTTACATGTGGAGGCAGGCAGAGGACCTTTCAGGTCCTGCTGCAAGGGTATGCGCATTCACCTACATATTGTCATAACTTAGTGGCGTGTGACCTAGCAGATTGGAATAATTCTAATAACATCAAACTGTACCACTATATTGATGATCTCATGCTGATGTCTGACTCACTGGAGGCATTAGGAAAGGCAGTAGATCCACTGACTACTCTTTTACAAGAGAAAGAGTAGTCTACAGACTCACAGAATGTGCAAGGACCAGGTCTGCTGGTGAAATTTCATAGTTTGGTCAGAAAAGACCAAAATACTGTAAAGTGCCAAGGATCAAGCATTTCAGTCCCTACCATGCAAAAGCAGCTGCAAGAATTTTTGGGTATATTGGGATACTGGTGTTCCTTTATACCCCACTCAGTCCAGCTGCTAAGGTTTTTATACTGACTCACAAAGAAAAACTAAATATGGGAATGGGGGAAAAAGAGACCTTTCAGCAAGCAAAACTAGCTGTTAAACAGGTCCAGGTGCTGGGTATATTTGATCCTACCCTGCAGCTGAACTAGACATTCATGTAACCCAGGATGGGTTTGGCTGGGACCTATGGCAGCACCAGAATTCTATTTGTACCCCATTTGGTTTCTGGTTTCAGGTCTGGAATGGAGCAGAAGAGAGGTATAGCATGACTGAAAAACAGTTGTTAGCCACCTATTCTGTGTTACAAGCAGTAAAACCAATAAACAAAACATCTGAAGTCATAGTTTAGACGACCTTAAACTGGATGAGGTTTAACAAAA
>VXAB01008135.1:0-34647 GCA_013399175.1 Odontophorus gujanensis
TGTTGCCTGGGATTCTTATGGACAAATTGCAGGTCCTGGCACTTGGTCTGGTCGAGCCTCATCCCATTGGCTTTAGCCTAGTGATCCAGCCTGTCCAGATCCTTCTGCAGGGCCTCACTACCAGTTTGGTGTCATCTGCAACCTTGCTAAGTGTGCAGTCAATGCCCTCATCCAGGTTAGCAATAAAGATATTGAAAAGGACAGGCCCCAGTACTGATCCCTGGGAAACCTAACTCATGACTGGAGAACAAAGTGTAAATCTGTTACTTTCACTTTAGTTATTTACCCAAGAGGCATTCCTGATAATTTGGCAGTATTTATTATATGAAGGGGAATATTTATATTTCAGTAATAAAGTGTCTCAATTTAATGCAGAACATTAAGAAATATTTTTCACTTATCACTAGGAATTGCATTCAGCCAGAAGTGGAATTACTGAGAGATTCTTCATACAGGCTTATCTCATCGGCCTTTGTTCAGGATAATTTCTTGAATACAAGAGATTGAATTCAGATTTGTATTCCAGATCAGGTATAGGATTTGAGCCTAAATGTCACTTACAGATATACAAGAACAGCTGAGGTACTTGCTTTTCGAATTGCTCATCTTTTCTGGCATAGTATCTCAGAAGTTATTCATGGCACTCCAGTATAAGGAAGAGCATTTCATTTCTGATTAATTGAAATGTTTACAAATCTATCACAACTGATTCAATACATTTCTAAAAAATATTAGTGTCATGTTGGCTAGACTCAGACTTTTCCACAGTTTTGTTTATTTTTTATTGACAACCACATTAGTTGTACAGTTAGAACCACTGCAATATATTTCTTAATAGGACTTACTGTGATTTCTTTTCAATGATATTTTTCCACTGGAGTGATTTTTTGTAATTCTGAGACTGAAGACAATAGAATAAGGATGATGTTTTCTATTACAGCTCAGACAATTAGACAAAGCTCATGTCAGCTTCCTTTCTGTATCAGATTAAATACAGTCATCGGAACTAGCTATAATTATGCAACTCTGACAGTTTAACCACAGAAAGTGAATATAGGTTTAGCAAGAGGAGAGAAAACATTGTATTTCTCAATGGATTATAAAGGTACTTCAACTCACGCAATTAGTAAAGAGAAGAATCAGTTACAGTGAAAGAATTGGCACAAAGAGTGAGGAAATGATGACCTCTAATTAGACAGCAGTGTTGAATAAATTTAGACACTGGTCTTTGATCATTCCTAGCCACACTTAAAAGGAAAACATGCAAGCAATAAGAAGCAAAATCACAGAATCGCAGAATCACAGACTTGTAGGAGTTGGAAAGGACCTCCAGAGATCATCAAGTCCAATCCCGCTGCCAAAGCAGCTCCCTCGACCAAGTTGCACAGGTAGGTGTCCAGGCGGGTATTGAACGTCTTCAGAGGAGACTTCACCACCACCCTGGGCAGCCTGTGCTGGTGCTCCATCACCCTCACTGTGAAGAAGTTCCCATGCACATTTGTGCAGAACTTCTAATGCCTCAGTTTGATGATCCTTGGGGTTCCTTTCAACTGAAGCCATTCTATGATTCTAGGGCAATAGCAATACAAGTTTGCAGGTGGAAGTAGTATATTTTCTGATAACAAACAATGTAGCTGAGGAGAAGAAAAAAAACAGATATACAAGATTTTGTTCAGTGTTGTATTTCAGAAGAATAGTATTTAAAAAAAAAAAAAAAGTTATATGCTCCCTACAGCTTTATCAAATCAGATGTGCGCTAGAAAGCATGACTACATTTTCCAGTTGGACTTACAGTGGATGTTTACTCTCTCTGTAAACCTTGTTTCAGTTTTTATCATGGCACGATACAAATCCTTAGGTAAATCAAGTTCCCATAAAAATCCTACATTATTTGCTGGAGATGACATGGAAAAGGAAACAGACTAAGATGTGGCATAGTATTTTAGTTATTCAGAATCAGTAGAACCTGATAAACCAGAAGTAGCTTTAAAAGTATTAGGAAAAAGAATTTCATTTGTCAAATGAAAAGGAAAACAAAAAAAATGTACTTGCTCCAATAAAAAAAAAAAATTGTCTATATAGAAGCAACATTTACTAACATCTGTTTTAGAGAATAGGGAATTTTAAAAATAGTTAAGAGAAAGAAGATGGACATCACTTTATACATTCTGGTTGTCAGAACTGACTTACTCTCTCTGTTTAATAACACAAGCAAAGTGAACATTCAAAGAGATTTAAGATTTGTACAGTTAAATAAACTTCTTTACACACAGTGTACGATTAGGCTTTAGGCCACAGTTCTCAAGCTCTACAACTTTTATAATTACTGCATACATGGTGTGAGATTTTCATATGCCATTACTGTGGAAATAATACCTTAAGAATGTCTGTTTAACTCCCATGCTTCTGGGCATACAAAAAATTCCATTGAGAAGAATTTTAAGATAAAAGAGATGAAATATCTTAAAATGAAAGATGGGAGACTATTCTACTTCTCTCTACTGTGTATATACTTAGAGGAGTTATATCTGGTCAAATTCCAGAAAAGATACCCAGCCAAAAAAGCCATAGTTCTGTTACAGCATGGGATTTCTTACAAACTGAGAGATGCAATAGAGAATTCAAAGCTCTTAACCTCTTCTGTCCTCACCTGTCTCGCACACTCTAAATGCTTCCATATGCATACCATCAGGATTACCTTCCACATTCTAGCTCCAGTTCCTTAGAACATGTGTTGGCCATCTTTTCATTTTCCAGATCCTTATGAAAGTAAGGATCTTCTCATCATGTTTCTGTTAATATAAACATATCTTCTCTGCTTGGCAAGCTCATTATATATCCAGTTAATATTATAGTCTTATAATATCAGTGTTTACTGATTTCCATGATTATTATCATTTCTTGACCTTCCATCATCTTTCCCATAAATTTTCTATCAACATAGATATACAAATAAAAGAAAAAAAATTATAGCTATAAAACTGTATGATATCATTCACACATTAAGAGCGCAGAAAATACAGGATAGAAAACATGGCCTTCAGACAC
This sequence comes from Odontophorus gujanensis, assembly GCA_013399175.1. Taxonomy (NCBI): domain Eukaryota; kingdom Metazoa; phylum Chordata; class Aves; order Galliformes; family Odontophoridae; genus Odontophorus; species Odontophorus gujanensis. The sequence continues at coordinate 3,049 of VXAB01008135.1, forward strand.
TCTTAGAGATCCTTTGTTCCTTTATTGTGAGTTTCTGCCCATATTTAATGTTGCATGTTGACCATTACATTTCTAACTGTGTAGCCTACCTTCTTTCTTTTTTACAAAATATGTGATATTTACTTGAATGCAAAAATAAGACTAAAAACTGTGAATTGAAAATCACTATTTTAGTTTTCTATCTTGTGATTGATCTTGTGAACATTTAAAAAAAAATACAGCTTGGTAATGCAGTATAACTCAGCTGATTTACTCAAATACTGAAGAATTTTCAGGTAAAACGATGTGTACTAATTCATGATTTTGATCCAGTATAAAAAGTTGCACGAAATGAATGCTATTACAAAAGATTTGAATGTTCTAGAAAATTTTAGAAAAGTGTCTAAAAATGGATACTTGCAAATATGTAGCCATTCATTCTCTCTTTCTCTCTCTGTCTTTTCTTCATTTTTTCTTTTTCTTTTTCTTTTTCTTTTTCTTTTTCTTTTTCTTTTTCTTTTTCTTTTTCTTTTTCTTTTTCTTTTTCTTTTTCTTTTTCTTTTTCTTTTTCTTTTTCTTTTTCTTTTTCTTTTTCTTTTTCTTTTTCTTTCTTTTTCTTTTTCTTTTTTTAAAGTAATTTTACAGTAGGAGTATTGACTAAGGAACATAGGAATTCTGTAGGGCATAATGATGTTTTGCATGCACTGAACCCCTGGAGATGCCTGATATCTCAGTCCTCATCTATTAGGCAGGCACCTATGTGTATCACCATACTTCATGTATCTCCCAAAGGTCACTGTGTATTTTGCTCCTGTTTTCTTCTCCACAGAGAAGAAGAGAAGGCAGGTAAGCAAAAATACTTGGTTCTGATAGGATTTCCAAATAGTAACCTTCTGAGCAATGCTGTAAAAGAGCATACAAAGAAAACTGAATGTAAAATGAACAATGCCAGATTCTGCTTATGTTAACAATTGTAACTCTTACAGATTCTCACCATATAATTGGATCTGACTCTTTACTAGCTAATTGCTTGGTATATATGTGAGTGTTTGGTCTTGCTCTAGTCCTTGACCTTCTCCTGTATGACACAGAAGCTTGTGTTGCATTGTAAGCTGCAAGATGCTGAAGTGTGATGCTGCTAGAACAGCTTGTGTTAATATACTTCTGCAAAAGGAAAGGTGGTCAGTGCATCACATCTTGAATAGCATTCCATTATGAGATTCTGCTACTGATGAACATTGTACATGCATTGACTAAGCCGAATTCAACTCAAAATAACTTGGAATATAAAATAATTCCAAGAAATTCAGTAGAGTTGCAGTTCTCCATCTAAATAGCTGATATAAATACAAGCAAAAATAACTATTGTTGATGTGTCTATCCTATATAGACCTGGCTGCCTAGTCTTCCTGTAAATAGAAAAGACATTTTCAAGATTTTTTAAAGTCAGACTTAGGATTTCACTACAAGACCAATACCTCTATTGAGAAAGGTGCTTTACATTTCAAATGTACTACAGCCCTTCATCTTTGCATGCCAAAGAGAGTATCTATTGGCTTCCAGTGGAAACAATATTCATTCCACATTAAATAAAAAAGGATCTTTGGTATTTAATGTATTTATGAAACTGAAGGTAGAGCTGTGTTTTCTATTTCACAGTAATCCGCTAAGGGATTATGCTAAGGCATAAATACAAATGCCTGAAGTAACCTGGGCACGAGAAATAAAAACAGAGGAAAATGAAAATACTAATGAGTAGCTCCTATTTTCTTCCCTTTCAATTTTGATTAACTGCACACATTGTCTAACAAATTTTGATGAGAAATATTTTGATAAAAAGAATAAACTCAGCCTCATAATTTGTTGTATTTTTAAACGCTGAAAGATGTAATATTTTTTCTTTATTGCTAGTTCTACTGATACTTATTTTGATGTAAAAATACTAAAATCATATCAGCTGGCTATGTAGAAAACATCCATGCAGAATTTTGTATTCTTTCATTATATTTCCTCTTGGAAACCATACATATGGGGTTTGTCACTTTGATGTGAATAAGTTATAAATTATTCTTTATGTATTATTCCAAATCATGTTCTGTCTAGACCTCTACACTCTAAACATGGGTGAATTTCTTACTGGCTATTGTTGGTTGCAATCATAGAATCATACAATTGTTTAGGTTGGAGAAGATCCTCAAGATCACCAATTCCAGTCAATCAACCTGACTTACTGAGTCCCATCACCAAACCATGTCCCTCACTGTTATGTCCACATCTCTTAAATACCTCCAGGGATGAAGATTTACTACTTCCCTTGGCAGCCTATTTCATTGCTTGACCTTCCCCTCTGTGAGGAAATTCTTCCTATCTCTTCGTGGCCACCTGTGCATACTTGTGGTTTATGTACAGCTGGCTGTCAGTAAGCACTCTCAGCTCATTTTCTGCTGGTTAACTTTCCACCCAATCCTATGTCACTGTATTGCATTTTTATTACTAAGTATACGACCCAGTTCTTAACCTTGTTGAATGTCATGCAATTGAAATGATGTCACAGATTAAGCCTATTCAGATCTCTCTGTTGAGCCTTCCCACCCTTCAGCTGAATAACAGCCATGCCTAACTTGTTATCATCTACAAACTTACTGGGGGCACATTCTATTCCTTCATCCAGATAACTGATAAAATTTTAAACAAAATTCGTTCTGATACTGAGCCTTGAGGAACAGTACTTGTGACTGACTTGAAAGGAATTCTGTGGACACTTTGATCCCAGCTATCCAGCCAGTTCTTCATCCAGTAAACAGTGTACCTATCCAAGCTATGAGTAGTGAGTTTCTCCAAGGGAATACTGTTGCAAATGGTGTCAAATGGTTTGGTAAAATCCAGAAAGACAATATCCACAGCCTTTCCTTCATTTTCTATGTAGAATGTAAGTAGACTGCAAGTATTGGTGCAGTTTTTCATCTATGTTTTACTCTACTGTGTTAATGAGCCACAGTAATTGTTCATCTCAAACTTTTTTTGTTATATCTACTTGATCATAGGTAGCTACCATTCTTCATTACTGAATCCCAACAGTCAAATTACGCTGAAAGGTAAAGTGAAGGGAAAAAAGACAAAAAAGAAAAAACCATACACACTTCTTTTTATCAACATTTCTATTTTTCCTTTTCTCCATTATGCCACTGCCTGTGACAAAGAAGGCCAATATTCCTGTACCTGGCCTGAGAGCATGGACTGAAGTGGGAAAAGCTGCCATCCAAGATGGAAATCACATTTTTTTAAAAGGTGATGAGTGTTTGGAAACCGGTGCACCCAAACAGCTCTGAAGCCACAAAAAGTTATAAGAAAGAAGAGATTTCACAACTTTCATTTGAAATAGGATAATTGTACCAGTAACTTGCAGTTCTCTGAATGGAGTCTATACCAATTACCTGATTCTTGAGATATGTCTTGATCCAGTTACTAGACAAGGTGGTTTGACATATATACATCCAGAGAAGGATTAAGGCAGCAAATGAGTCCAGATATTGTCCAGTGATTTATTACAAATTNGGGGAAAGTGAACTATAAAACCCAAAAATTATACGCAGTAGAACAAAAATATTACATTACTGGGGTGTTACTCTGCAATATTAGACACTGTGGGGAATGCTCTGTTCTTAGATGTGAAAGAAAGAGCTTGATCATTTAAACTTCCATTTTCTATTTGCATAGGGCTTCCTTTAATGTCTTCTGTAGTTGTATACCTTATGTATTTTAAAATAAAGTATTTAAAAAGGATCTCTGAGCAACAGAAAAGAGTATATTACAGACAATAAACTGCAAAATAGCAGTCAGAGATGATGGTTGGTCTGGGTTGCAGGAAATCCAGAAGGATCGCCCTTTTCCTGTGCCAAAAGACCATGTACATCACTTTAACTGCTGAGGGCTGTGTCTTGAAGTTTTTATTCAGTGATGAACTCAAGAGCCACCACTCCATGGACTACACTCTGACTCCAGCTCATAGTGGTGAACAAATATCTCGTCACCTGTAGTTATGTGATACAGGATCTTGTCATATTCAGACAATAGGTTCAACAGGTCCCAACGAACTTGCGTAAGGTATTCTTTTTGTTCATGCGTGAGCACTCACGAGACTGGTGCAAACATTGCAGTATTCCAATATTGTCACCATCACTTCCAGTACACTGAAGCTAACATTCAGTTCCACATCCAGTTCCTTGGTTCCAGTCTACCAATTCAAGTGGATGACCTGATCAAGACAGTCTTCGTTTCATGCTGTGACAGTTGTTCATGTGTGTCCAGATTGTGGTTTGTCTTTCATGTCACTGTCACCATCACTGAAATGAACTACCCACCACCTCACATCCACTGGTTGGTCTCCATAAACATCCAGCAAGCACTGATGAATCTTTATTCTTCCTTGTACTAACCAGCCTTCTGTTGGTTCTGTGTTTTTTCTTGTTCGAGAATGAGCTAATTAAAGGGAGAGTGTTATTTATACAAAATTGTGATTTTTTTTTAATTTTCATTTTCTTTAAAAATCCTTTTCAATTTTTACAATCTCATTATTTAAGGAATTAAAGTATCAATTCAGATTACCCTGAAAATTAATCTATTTTACATCAACTTCCAAGTTTTGGAATCTGTCAAATGAAATTAAATTTCTGTTAGTCAGAAATACTGAGTATTTTAAATGCAGTTGTTGCTAAATTCAATATTTTCATGATTTTTTTTTCAGGCGGATTTATTATATCCCTAAAATGTGAATGTAAAAGTCTTTCTGTTTATCTTCTTCACATTTAAATTAGTGGGACAGTTAAATGCAATATCAACTTTAATGCCTCCCTCCAAAAATCGTTGATCCCTGATATCCTTTCTTACTTTCTATCTTTCTTCTTTATTAAAAAAAAAAAAAAAAAAATCATTCTTCAGAACAAAAGTGGTTTCTTGAGTCAAACTCAAATTAGAGGTCCTCCAGATATTACTATTGAGAGGAATAATGTTTATGCTTCCACTGAACTTATTTCTCTTTTCTGCAGTTCTGAATGGTACAACAATGTTGGACATGCTGAATGTAATTCATCCTGCAGTGTGTTTGGCTTTAGGAAAGATTGAATGAGGTGCTTTTATGCCACTAAGTCAGACAAACCTGCCAAAACCATAATTTTGTTCAGAGATTACAAGGTTTTCTCATCACATTTTGTTTCCAGGGAAATCCATATTACCTTGTCTTCTGAGGCTGGGCTATTAGTAATACCTAGACTCTTCTGCTAAACAAAAAAGGATATGCTATGAAAGCACATAAATCCTCAGCTTTCTGGGTGAGGACTGCACTCTTCACCCTTGTTCTTGGCTAGAATACAAAGTTGATTAAGAGCAAGAGCCTTTTGACTCTGGAGATGCAGCAGAGAGCTGCCAACACATAGGAAAATAATTGAACCAAGTCAGTACAGGACACCACAGTAGGTTATCCTGGGACAAACTGTAATGAGGCACCATTTTCAGCCTACTGATACAAGACATATTCACACTTAGCAATGAGACTCTGGCTCATTTTTCTGTATCTGAGAAGAATTTTTATTGATTTAAGCAACACTGAGATGTCTGAAAACTATTTAAAAATTTATCATTTTTGTCCTCAAATGCTGGCAAGTAGACCAGCTAAAATTTCAAATTCTGGAAGTTTCAAAGTACGGAATATTTTTGAAAGTTTATGAAAAGCAAGCAGTGTGAACGGAAATTTTTGTTTGTCCTTCCCTACAGTGATACTAGTAACAAAAAAGGAAACATTCTTCTGTATATATGTATGTACATATGATCTGAAGAGAATGAATCTGTTAGGAGATTTGGAGCAAAAATTGGGGTTTGGGTCTGTTATGTTTTACCAGTAGAAAGGAAATTAAATGAGCTGTTTAAAAGCAGTGACAGACGAATCAAATCTAATTAAAATAACTTTAAATCAGAAAATGTAATTGATTAATATAGTTAATTATAACCTAGGAACATTCAGTAGTAGTATAACTCAGTTATGTTCATAATCTGCAGGTGAGATGACAAAATGTTATCTCTTCTATTAGAGCTCTTGGAAATTATAGGATACTGTTACACAGTTTATTATAGATGACTTTCGAGAAAATTTCATATCTTATTTTCTTAAGGGAATAAAAAGAAACCTGCTGAAAACTAATGTCAACAATTTATGGGCTGGTCTGGCCTGAATCTGTGATGATTGGGGTGTGGGACCCATGGATCCACGCCCGAGGAAACGGGGAGGGGAAAAGGGAAAATGGAAAAGGGAGATGGGCCTAAAAACAAAACAGTGGCAATGATCTGAGGAGGAAGGCTAATTTACTAAATAAGATACCAGAATGCAAAATAACACAGTATAATTGGAATCAAAGCTAATAAATCAAATAAAATGAGGGAGAGAGTGTCCGAAATAAATAAAATCAAACAAACGAACAAATAAATAAATAAAGTGAAGGCCTTACACTAAATGCTGAAGGCAAGACAGCTAGGGAGTACCTGCTGCTGGGTCGATCCAAAAGGAAAGAGTGTGTGTCTTGTGACATGCAGCTTTTGTCTTTTCTCCTGAGTGGAAAATGGAAATAAAACGGAAAAGTGTGAAATAAAATTTTGATAGCACAGATAGTCAAGTTCAATTAGTATCTTTCATAACCATTCACTGTTACCAAAATGTCTGTGAACTGACAGCAAAGTTTACTTGAAAACTTATTCCCTCAGTAGTTGCAATACAGTTTCCAGTGACAGGTTGGCTGTGATTGTTACCTATGTTTTTTCATATAGCCACTGAAAGTCTGTGACAGTTCTGCTCTGTGATTGATGTCTGAAGCACTTTATTTAGGAGAATAAGAAACACTGAGTGATATATTTCATCAGTATGAGATTTTGTAACATACATATATTTTTTATATGCAACTTAGTGCACCTTCACAATTTGTAAACTTTTTTTTGCTAATATCTGTTACTTCTCTGCAAACTCTTTGAAGAGGGTAGGGAAACACATCAAAGTCAGAAGAATTCAGTATGCACATTAGCAGTAATTTTATATACAGTTCTGACTATCTCATCACTTCATGTGAAGAAAGAGACAGTGGAAACACCTTGTGAAGCCAAGAAGTCTCCTGAAATCTGATGATCAAACAGATCAGATGTCTGTGAAGTAAAGTCTAAGATGTAATTCACTTTGTCCATTAAAAGTTTATACGACTAGTAGAGCCTTTTCCCTTTGGAATATATTGATAGTAATAACATGTGGATGAAGACCAAAACATTTTATCCCAATTTTGCTATTTAAGGATTTGAGATTATATCAAAAGACAATGCTAATTAATGATGCTCTTCTATTTTGAGAACTTCTGAAATTACCCTTGCAAAAGAAAAGTCAGTCTAAATATCAGAATTTTTTTGAGTGAATTTATGAAGTAATAGTTCCACAAATTTTTATGAAGAGGCAAAGAAAGTACACAAATTATTTAAAAGAAAATTTAACACTGGCTGGCTTTCTTGTAGAAGTAGAAATAGGGCCTTTTCACTTGAAAGTATGTGGAAGAGAAACATTCAACTATGAAACTTACTTATCTTCTGAATTGTTTTTGTGTCTTAGAAAGTTTTGTAGTGTTTAGTACAGGAAAATATGCTAAAGATCTAAGGACAGTGTTGCAGTTTTCAAGAATATATACAATTTTTAATTAGTTTAAAGTAAAGAGAAATCGTTTATTATTCAAACAAATGAATTTTTGCCCTGTCTGTATACTGAACTGCACTTTTAACATCAAAATAAGAGACAAATAAAAAACCAAAATACAATATTTTATTTATTTATTTTATGTAGTGTCAGCTACTGAGGATTTTACACAGATTAAGCCAAGTAAAATAGAATCTCTTTAGGGACCTTCCAATTATCAATTAGTTTTAATTGTGTAGCACATAATAAAGTGCTATAAATTTTGAATGACTAATATTAGTAATTTATTGTTTTAAGTGTTGAAAGGTTTTCTTCAATTTAGCCAAGTTGACTTTTTCATATAAAAGAGACTAAATAAAATAAATATGTAGAAATGAATTATGCTTTACTCAGAAACTTGATAATCTAAAATAATTTTTACTTCTTCCTTATGAATAAGGGAAAAATATATTCAATATTAATTCTTGCGTCACACTATGTGTTTATAATATTGCAGGCACTTGGTGAACACAGATTGAGGTTGACTGTTTCATTCTACGTGATATAGAAATAATAATAAATAATTAAAATACTTTGGCTGAAGTTACATTTCAACACTAGATCACACACATTCAGCCTTTCCATGATTTCTTAAAAGATGCTGTCTTGGGAGAAATACTGAAGTTCCTATCGGCAGCACCTTTCTGTATTTAACAAGAGTAAAAATATGGTTAGCATTGCTTGCAATAAATAGCTGAGCATAGATCCTTTGGTAATCTCCTCTACAAAAATTGAACATCTTATTACCTAAAAAATATTAATTAGAAACTAATACTATGTGTTTCTTTTTCTTAAGAATATTAATAGAGCATAAAAAAGTAAGTTAGAAGCTGTACTTAGAATGAAAATGTTACACTACTGAACTTATATATATGACTGGATAAGGAACAGTTAATAGTTCATTGATTACAATGGTACCAGTATGTCATTCATAAACATTAAGAAATTTGTACTTGCATGTAATTTTTGCCAATGATTAGTTTTAAAACGTAGCTCTGCTTCAAAAAATGAAATGGAAAATAGAATCAAGGCATTTTACAATTTCCATGTCAAATAGTTCATTTACAGAAATTAAGCTGAGTGCTTGTCATATTTTTCCAGTAAGTGAATTTTTTTTTTTTTTTTTTTAGAAAACTTGGGAAAATACCTCAGATTTACTTGGAGACGTAAGTCTGGCAGATATCAGTAACGAAAGTGTTTCTCTTGACATCGGAAGATGTATGAGAATTATGATTGTGTTCCTGTGTCGACTTTTTTATCAAAATGGAATATATGTGAAATAAAACATTATCATTCCTGCCACCTAAATGAGAGATTGGCACTGAATGTGCTTTAACTGAATACTTTAAATATTACTGCAGTCTAAAACTGTGAGGCAAGAGATAGTATTTTGGCTGAGGCAAAAAAATATTGGAGTAAGTGACAGATTTATTTCTGAATTTCTCCCTTCTCCCTGCAATGTGATTTGGCTATGATGCTCACACTTCCTTCTCTTAGGACAGAGATGATACAGAAGGCAGGTCTGAGGCAGAAGTAAGCCTGAAACAAGTGGGTCCAGAAGAGACCTTCTAGGTCATCATCCTGCACATGTGCAAACAAAGCATACACAGAGAGAGAAAAAAGTGAAGCATCAACACAAAATGCCTTACTTCCTTTGTCAAGATCTCCTGAGCCAAAGTATAAATTGTTCCATAGATACATCTTTAGTATTTATCTTGCAGGCATTAAGCAGAGATTACACTTTTGGGAAAGAAGATTCAGAGTCTACCCATGTATCTCCATTTCCAGCTGGTCAATTCTTTAATCTAGAGTAGACTGAAAAGTCCATCCAAAAGAGCACATGTTCAGCACGCTCTAATTTACACAGAAACATTACATAAAAGAATAATAAGAAATTACATCATGAATCTCTCAGAATTTATTTTTTCACAGGCCAGATCTTCTGCCAGTCAACAGTCTTGAGCACTCTCTTTCAAAAGCAAACAGCTCCAAAAAAATGTTTCCAAACCTAATACTGTCCACAAAATGACACCAGATGCCATTTGGCAACAACCACCACTCACCTCCTAGTGAAGTCAGGGTCTTATCTCAATAAATGTCTCAGAATGTTAATTAAGAAAGAAAGGAAGGGCTAAGGCAAAAGTAGAGGTACTAAATACCTTCATCACCTTGGTCTTTACTGGTAAAACTGAGTCCAGTAAGAAAGTTCAACACAAGGAAGACTGAAAACAGAGTTAACGGGAATTTGACTAAATTACACTGGGTAAGGAACTGGCTAGAGGGCTGGGCCCAGTGTGTGGTGGTGAATATAGTTAAATCCAGCTGGCAACCAGTCATGAGTGGTGCTCCCCAGGGGTCGGTACTGGGGCCTGTCCTTTTCAATATCTTTATTGATAACCTGGATGAGGATTAGTAAGGTTGCAGATGACACCCAGTTGCCTGGAAGTATCAATCTGTCTTGGGGTAGTGAGGCTCTGCAGAGGGATCTGGACAGGCTGGATCACTGGGCTGAAGCCAATGGGATGAGGCTCGACAAGACCAAGGGCCAGGTCCTGCACTTTGGCCATAAGAATACCAGGGAAAANAACAGCTGAGGGAGCTGGGATTGTTCAGTCTGGAGAAGAGAGGATGTTATTGCCTCTATAATTACCTGAAGGGAGGTTGTAGTGAGCTGGGGGCAAGCCTTTTCCTTCACTTAACTAGTGATAGGCTTCAAGTTGTGCCAGGGGAGTTTCAGACTGGATGTTAGGAGATACTTCTCTGAAAGAGCAGTCAAGTGCTGGAATGGTCTGCTCAGGGAGTTGATGGAGTCACTGACCCTGGAGATATTAAATGAACATTTAGACATTGTGTTGAGGAACATGGTTTAGTGAGAATGATTGTTGATAGGAGGATGGTTGGACTGGGTAATCTTATAAGTCTTTTCCAATCTTGGTGATTCAGTGATTTATTCTATGATTAAATAGTCCATGGAGGTCATTCTCAAAGCCAGCAATTCTATGATCCAGTAACAGTTTCAGAGAAGGGCTCATTATGTTTATTATTATTGTTATTATTTTAAGTAAAAGTTTTAAGACAATTATCCCTTCTGAGTAATAGTAACACCTATCAGGAAGGTTGCACTTTGTAATGGGAGCAAACTGTCTAATTCATTAGTCTGTTTTTTTTTTTTCATTTTCCCCTGTAAAATCTTCCATTCTAATTCCAAATAAGGAAACCGTATGTGAAACAAAATGATTCCAAGTCCTGTATATGAGACTGTTGGCAGAGGTGCTTACTAAGAGTGAGATTTTTATTTTAACAAATCTGCATAATATCGAGACTGTATTTACATCAGACATTAAACAATATTTGAAAAACACTTAAGCTGTCATGCCTCTCCTAGGTATTTAGTCTCAATATACTGTAAAACATATTTGGGATACCACTGTACCATTGCAGTTCTCATTAGTAGTATAGGGAAGTTAAAACTTGATGTTTTACTTCTGATTACTTCTATTTTGAATACTAGAGACAAAATATGACATTAAATGAGCTCAAAAACTCAAAACTCAAGTTTAATATATATCAAATTTCTCTCTAACTTTTTAGGCAATGACTAAATTTATGCAGGGATCAAGAACATGTATGCTTCAGATATCACGTTTACAGTTGCATCATGTCTGTAATTCCTATTTATGAAGTAATAAATAACAATCTTGGAGCATTACTTTTTTAGTTCTCATTCATTCTTTTATGCTTTTTTAATGCTTAGAATTCAAAGTTCTAAACTGAAGTATCAAAATTGCCACAGCGATACCAGTTTTCTATATGGCAAGGAGGTCTTAGATACCATTTTGAAAAGTCTTCATCATCAATAAACTTTTTAATTTGATCTCTTTTGCTCTCAATTTACGTTCTATCAGATCAATGTAAAGTAAATAGATTAGTCATTGCTACGAAATACTTCTGATGATCATTTAGTACTAATTCCAGTAAGGATCTCCAAAGTTTGACTTTGATCTTTCAGTGCTCAAAGTCAGGATCAGTTATGGAAGCGTTGTTGCTGACAAATAGTTATCTGGTCTATGTTACCAAGGGCTCAGTGTTAAGATTAGAGAAATTTGTAACCTCTCTCCTTTTCCTTGTCTTGTCTCATGCTTGCTGTATCCATAATAACCCATTTTAGGTATTTTCCTATCATGTCATAAATTGGTTTCAATTGTTGTTTTTTCTGGGTTTTCTGTTGTTGCTTCTTTTGTTTTGTTCCTGAGACAGTAAGAATAACATCACTGTAAGTACACCAGACCTAATCTCTCTCATTTAGGAACTTCAGCATGCTCATTCTGCATCTCTCCAAGGCATCCTGCTCTGCTTGAGTAATCTGTTTCTCCCCATTACATGACCGGCATATGTTTATGTATGGGAACTGCTAAGTTATGGCCTGGACCACTGAATGAGCACCTGAAGGAAAGATCTGGTCAGCCCTGGGAACACAGGTGAAGGCAATTCACCTGTGCGACCAGAAGGGATGGAGGGAGGCTCCACCCCTCTTAGACCCCATTTAAGGGTTGTCTACCACTGAGTAAGGATTTCTTGTTGGAGATTCCTCCATTTTGGAGTTCCTTCTCTACAAACATAGATCTTCAGAGATGGGTGAGTACTCATTTTCCTTCTTCTTGAAGCATCTTATTGTTCGTGCTGATTTTTTTCTTTTTTTTTTTTGCTTTTACAACTCTTTTGGCTTACTACCTTCCAAAGCATGCTCCCTTCAGAATAGTGTGGGAGTCTTCTCAAGCAATCTCTTCTTCATCTTCATGGTTCTTTCTCTTTCCAGAAGCTTTTTAAGCCTGTGGAAGTTGTGATAATCTTGATTTTCATTTCTCTTTGATACTTTGTTGATGGATACTTTGTTGATGTTTACTGTATGCTTATGGAGCTGAAGTAGTAGAGGTGAGTGTGAGCACAGTGAGTGGTGTGTTTCAGCAGTGGTGACAGTTAATCACCTCAACTGGTGTAGATTTTTAGAAGCAGGTCATATTGGCCAAAATGTGTAGCTAATGGTGCTGACTATTTTTCAGTACAGTGCTTTATAAACTGAGTTTACCGGCTGGTCTTACTGTGGTCCTTGTTCTAGTTTTTGTGGAATAGGTGGAATTATTTTCAGAGTGTCCTATTTATTTGTAGCTACATTTGGTCTGATGGCAAGAAACCTTTGCTTTATTTTCAGTTTTATTTTAGCACAGACATCCAATGTACCTGTTCAGTGTATTCTCCCAAACTTCAATATTTATTGGCCTTAAGCAGTCCTTTTACAGCAGGAAGCTTGTGGCCTTCTTTACCCTGAGAAATTATAGTTTGAGTGACTCTGAATTTCTTCCAGTAACACTCACAGAAAACAACAATGAAGGAACTGGCGCAGCTGTCAAAATTTCTTCAGGAATGAAGACTATTGAGGCAATAGTTATCTATCAAATAGGCAGCTCCATTCTCAAGGAAATATATCTGATCAAAGCCTGATAGGGTGTGAAATCAAAGGTTTTGAATGATTACTCAAGAGAAACAATATATTTCTATTGTGTTGCAGTACAGATTGTACTGGTAATGTGTTGTGGTAGGACAAAGGGCAGCTGAATTAAATACCAAGATCCAACATATGCTAGCAAAATCTGATCAAAGAATTTTAAGACTGTACAATGACATAATGAAAATTATCCCTGGAACATTTCTATGTTAAGTCATTTATCACTTTATCTCATCAGTTTCTTTGCTAGAAATAATTCATCCAGAAATAATGGGAGGATGCCCTCTAGATAATTATTGTGGTTGAAGACTCCTCTTCTATAACATGTAAATACTATGAAGGGCTAATTCCTTAACAATGAATGCTGTCATCTAGAGGGCAGGTCAAGTACTGACAATTGTTCACTTTATCTCAGTTTTTGATCAACTGAAGTTTCAAATAGAATATCTTCAGGACATTGAATGTAATGACAACAATCACACAGCGTGTATTATTGTCTAATCAGTTTTCAAATGGCTTGTAAGTGAATATTTAAACACATGAATTTATCTTTCTGGGTCAGTACTGAGTAAAGTTCTTTTTCTTGTTTTGATCTTGCTACTTCTTAAGAATACTGAGGTCACATCTTTCTGAACAAGAAATAGCCATTTCAAGAGCCAGTGTCCTGCTGAGAAGGACCCAGGGGTTGTGGTTGATGGGGAAACTTAACATGAGCCAGCAGTGTGTGCTTGCATTCCAGGAGGCCAATGGTATCCTGGATTTCACTACAAGAAAGATGGCCAGCAGGCTGAGTTGACTGTTTCTTTATGCTTTGTCCTTGTGAAGCCCCAGCTGAAGTATTGCATCCAAGTCTGAGGTCCCCAACACAGAAAAGATGTGGAGCTTCTGGAGAACGCTGCAAAGATAATCCAAGGGCTGGAGCACCTCTCCTATGAAGACAGGCTGAAAGGACTGGGCTTGTTGAGCCTGGAAAAGAGAAGATTCTGGGTAGACCTCATTGTGGCGTCCAATAATTAAAGGGAGTTTATATACATGTGGGAAATTGACTTTTTATACGATTAAATAGTGACAAAGAGGGGACGGTTTTCTACTAAAGGAGTAGAGACTTAGACTGAATGTCCAGGAACAGACTGCCCAGAGATGTTGTGGATGCTCTACCCCTGGAAGTGTTTAAGACCAGGTTGGATGGGACCTTGGATGGTGTGGTCTAGTACTTGATCTAGTAGTTGGCAGCCCTGCCTGTGGCAGGGGCTTTGGAACTTGATGATATTGGAGGTCTTTTCAAACCCAAGCCATTCTGTGCTTCTACAATTGTATGATTCTATTTTTCTACTGGTCTGTTCTTTTAGATAAGCAAATTAATGGTTAAGCATATCTGTATGCCATTAAGATATCTGTTATATCTGAATCAGAGTGGAGAGAAGATTTCTAGTCATATTGTACTTGCTATTATCAGTCTTGTTAATCTGAAATGTTGTTACACTATTGTTACAGAGTAGCTGTATTAGAATATTTCTGTGTTGTATAAATCTTTCAGGTATAATATTTCTTTTTTATACTATTATTCATTTAGGTGCTGAATTTTAATACTACCAATGTTATTTTCATATATAGATCTATTTTCAGCTATTTGGGAACAGAAGAGATTTTATGAGATCCTTGAAGACAACTGAGGGAACATTTTAATATATGGGTAACAATATGAAAAGGAATTTTTGAAATAATAATTTCAAAAAAGAACTGAAATGTGTTGTAATTTAATACGCTATGTATTAATGATGCTGAAATACCTATAAAAGTTTGTTTTAAATTTTGGTTGAATTATATTATATCTTATTAAATAGTGCCTTAGGACAACTAGAATTTTGGTTGAATATAGTAATGAGGACAATATTTTCCCAAACTTATTACACTGGAACAGAGGAAGTGAAGTTTATCATCAAAATAGTTTCAAAATTAATTTACTGAGTGTAAAGAACCCAGAAGCTAGCAGTACAGGAGTAATACATTATGCTTGTGGTTAACCTCAGAAACATTCACAAATGAATGTGTGGCTAGAATTTCACAGTGTATGTTTCATTCAGTCTGCCATTGGTAATAGGCAAAATTACAGCCAGAAACTCATCTGTGATGGAGGAACAGAAACTCTTACAATAAAGATACGTGCCAACAGTTTACAGGCTGGGTTGGTCTGGTTCCATGACTAAAGAGGCGGGGGGGACCCATTGACCCATTCTTGTATGAANAAAATATATATATGTATATAATTATAATATATAATTATAATATATATGTATAGATCTTTGTAAAGGTGACAGGGAGATAAATCTTCTGAATAGAACAATTTCCTTGGTATTACTTCATGAGAGGAAGTTGAGCGTTGAAAAAATAAACAGTTATTTCACTGATCTTCTTTTTCTTTCGACTATACTCAAAAGCTAAATGGAAAGGATTATTTCCTTCTACCAAACAGCCAAAACATGTTTGCTACAACGTGCCTGAGTAGTTAACCTGCTTTTTGGGAGGCAGTTACAAATTTTCCTCAATTTGTTGCGGAGTTGTTTGTGCTATTAGCATCTCCTGGTATAATACTAAATTATAATCATACCTTGTACGCTCTTTGAAGAGTATTGTGTTGAAGTATTTGTTTTCTGAACTTAATCCTTAATAAGCAAAACTGGTGAGAATTTCAGAGACAGTATAATCTGTCTAGAAAGCTCTACACAGTGTTTTTGAAAAGAGTGTTCATATTTTGAAGATAGACCTGAAATAAAATGAGAAGAGGAGAAAATTCTAGAATCTCTTGAAGTGTCATACACTGCATAACATTGAAAACATCCCTAGGTGGATACATAAAAAGCTGCAGAGTTGTCTTGGAGACATGAGTTCTGGGGATAATTTTTCAGGGGTACAGGTGAATTGTATTTTAAGAAATGAAGATTTCAGTTTGCATAGTAAAAATCCACATTTTTTTTAGTCATGCCATTACAATTCCTCCTGGTATAAAGATGATGAACTTATTTCTAAGACAAAAAATTATATGAATGGATACAGGAGATCAGAAGACTTTCTGAAATTAAGAACCTGATAATCTTGAACAAGGATATAGTTATAGTGGTATAAAATGTGTTGAGGTTATTAAATGATTTTCAAAATTCTAATTACTCTAAAATTGCTTTCCAGTACATATAACCTTTGTTTAATAACAGTACTGTGCATGCTTTTTCACAGATCAATTTGAAAAGAAAATGCAATTATTATTATTTTTTTNCAATTGTATGATTCTATTTTTCTACTGGTCTGTTCTTTTAGATAAGCAAATTAATGGTTAAGCATATCTGTATGCCATTAAGATATCTGTTATATCTGAATCAGAGTGGAGAGAAGATTTCTAGTCATATTGTACTTGCTATTATCAGTCTTGTTAATCTGAAATGTTGTTACACTATTGTTACAGAGTAGCTGTATTAGAATATTTCTGTGTTGTATAAATCTTTCAGGTATAATATTTCTTTTTTATACTATTATTCATTTAGGTGCTGAATTTTAATACTACCAATGTTATTTTCATATATAGATCTATTTTCAGCTATTTGGGAACAGAAGAGATTTTATGAGATCCTTGAAGACAACTGAGGGAACATTTTAATATATGGGTAACAATATGAAAAGGAATTTTTGAAATAATAATTTCAAAAAAGAACTGAAATGTGTTGTAATTTAATACGCTATGTATTAATGATGCTGAAATACCTATAAAAGTTTGTTTTAAATTTTGGTTGAATTATATTATATCTTATTAAATAGTGCCTTAGGACAACTAGAATTTTGGTTGAATATAGTAATGAGGACAATATTTTCCCAAACTTATTACACTGGAACAGAGGAAGTGAAGTTTATCATCAAAATAGTTTCAAAATTAATTTACTGAGTGTAAAGAACCCAGAAGCTAGCAGTACAGGAGTAATACATTATGCTTGTGGTTAACCTCAGAAACATTCACAAATGAATGTGTGGCTAGAATTTCACAGTGTATGTTTCATTCAGTCTGCCATTGGTAATAGGCAAAATTACAGCCAGAAACTCATCTGTGATGGAGGAACAGAAACTCTTACAATAAAGATACGTGCCAACAGTTTACAGGCTGGGTTGGTCTGGTTCCATGACTAAAGAGGCGGGGGGGACCCATTGACCCATTCTTGTATGAAAGGGTAGGGAGATGGACCTAAAAACAAAACAGAGGCAATGATCTGAGGAGGAAAGCTAAGTTGCTAAATAAGATATTGTTTTATTTTATATTCTGATATAATGGAATATAATTGGAATTGAAGTTAATAAATCAAAGAGCATCTAAAATCGAGGACCTTACTCTAATTCTGTAGGTGGGATGGCTAGGGAGTGCAAAAGTTGCTAAGATGAGCAGAAAGGGAAAAGAGAGTTCATGTCTCATGACATGCATGCAGTTTTATCTTTCCCTCTGAGTGGAAAAGAGAAATGCAAAGCCCTCTGGGGTATGTAGTTTTTCTCTTCTTAGACAGGTATACCTGGAACTATCAGTGATCCAGGAAACTGGATCATTAACTCTTTAACTCTCAGTGCACTGCATGGTATATGGAATGCCAGTAACAAAAACCATAAAACCATGACAACACATTGTTCTAATTTCTTCATCTTTCACCATTTACAATAAATGGAAGAAAATTTTAACTCATGTTAAATGGTAATTTGAGAAGTTTTGTCTGAGATTTGGCTGAGCTTCCATTAAATAAAATGGTAGCACTTTAATGGCCCTTCCTGTAGACATTTGTTATTTTTAGCAGGTACAACATCATCAGCTCATGGACTGGTAGACCCTCATCTCTTTACAATTGTATGGTATTATTTGTAAGCTTACATTCTGATACTCTGTGACAAATATACGCAATAGTATAAAGGTGTTAGTCTTGATTTTCTAAAACTAAAATATATATATGTATATAATTATAATATATAATTATAATATATATGTATAGATCTTTGTAAAGGTGACAGGGAGATAAATCTTCTGAATAGAACAATTTCCTTGGTATTACTTCATGAGAGGAAGTTGAGCGTTTAAAAAATAAACAGTTATTTCACTGATCTTCTTTTTCTTTCGACTATACTCAAAAGCTAAATGGAAAGGATTATTTCCTTCTACCAAACAGCCAAAACATGTTTGCTACAATGTGCCTGAGTAGTTAACCTGCTTTTTGGGAGGCAGTTACAAATTTTCCTCAATTTGTTGCGGAGTTGTTTGTGCTATTAGCATCTCCTGGTATAATACTAAATTATAATCATACCTTGTACGCTCTTTGAAGAGTATTGTGTTGAAGTATTTGTTTTCTGAACTTAATCCTTAATAAGCAAAACTGGTGAGAATTTCAGAGACAGTATAATCTGTCTAGAAAGCTCTACACAGTGTTTTTGAAAAGAGTGTTCATATTTTGAAGATAGACCTGAAATAAAATGAGAAGAGGAGAAAATTCTAGAATCTCTTGAAGTGTCATACACTGCATAACATTGAAAACATCCCTAGGTGGATACATAAAAAGCTGCAGAGTTGTCTTGGAGACATGAGTTCTGGGGATAATTTTTCAGGGGTACAGGTGAATTGTATTTTAAGAAATGAAGATTTCAGTTTGCATAGTAAAAATCCACATTTTTTTTAGTCATGCCATTACAATTCCTCCTGGTATAAAGATGATGAACTTATTTCTAAGACAAAAAATTATATGAATGGATACAGGAGATCAGAAGACTTTCTGAAATTAAGAACCTGATAATCTTGAACAAGGATATAGTTATAGTGGTATAAAATGTGTTGAGGTTATTAAATGATTTTCAAAATTCTAATTACTCTAAAATTGCTTTCCAGTACATATAACCTTTGTTTAATAACAGTACTGTGCATGCTTTTTCACAGATCAATTTGAAAAGAAAATGCAATTATTATTATTTTTTTCCCTCAGTATCTTCTTTTTAATGACTCTGAATTTTGTTATACTAGGGTGGAATGGCTGAAGTCTCCATTTTCATCCTTTAATAGGAGCAGTTTGAGGTAAAGAGGGACTTCTATTTTAGCAAGAAAATGCATATAGAAATTAATTTCTAGATATTGGTCATAGATATGTGGTTAATCAGAGAACTCATTTCCACAGTATCAGAAAATTTGTTGTATGAGTATTAACATAAAGTAAATCTTTGAGGCTACACAGTGGTAGATTATGATTGAAAATATGATTTGTTTTAAATATAATTTAGAAAAGATTAAAGTTCTGGTACACTTAGAACATGTCTATCTAGGCTTTAATATAGAAGCTCATGAGTGTAACATGAGTATATAGTTGAAAAATGAGTATTTTAGAATAATTAGAATGAATGAGATTTCAGGTATCTAAAACTCTGGATAAAGAAACAGGAAGGTGGATATCATATTTAATTTTAATAGTACCATTTGCTTTCTGGAGTCAGTTTATTGTTATTATTGTATTGCATTATTCTTGGACATATGGCTATGATTGTATACTATCCTCGACTACTTAAAATTAGATTTCAGGCATCAACTCATTGAATTGCCTAGCCTTGAAATATGTTTCTGGGAATCACCACTGTCCAGATACAGTACTTCTGGAAATTAAATTGCAGAGTAGCAAATCAGTAAGTACACATGCGTAGGAGTACATATCCAGAACTTTGTTTCTTCCTTGCTCTATACAGAACATTGTTCCCGAAGTTCCTAGCACAAACATGGTGTAGAACCTTAGCTTGGAAATAAAAGGGCAGCAACAATTCAGACTTCATGTGAAGATAAATAAGACAATTTATAAACTAATTTAATGATGATTGTACATAAGCAACAGAAAATGCGTCACTTAGGATAAGTATATTTTAAATGAGGATGCCAGAGTCCATGACCAGATGTAGGAAGAATGCACACATTTTCTGTCTCTAATTGCCAATATGTCTGACTGTTTGCACAGGGATATTTTTCTTTGGTTATTGCAGAGTGAATCATGTGTACTATCCAGACACAGACTAAGAATTGCTTTGGGCTCTTAACTGGAAAGTCTGAGGACACATTCACTTACTATTCTGGATCAGGGAAAAAAAAAAATCAATTCTATTCGCAGGAAAATTTCTCTTTATTCTCTTCCTTTCTGTATTCACTTTATTTCATATGGGTTCATTATTTTTTTCCCCCCACAACTTTGAGTACATATCTTATTGTATTTTATTAATGTTAGAAATAACTATACATTAATTTCTGTTATATGCATAAAGCATAATTCATATTATGCAACATTTCATAACATCATAATTCTGGCTTGATTGCATATGATCGTGGTGTGTTATACCTACATTGTTTCCTGAATTGTTTTCACAGTCTTCTAACAGTATTATCCTGCTACACCGCTAAATCACATTATCTTGAGCTCAAACTGAAAAAGAAAAAGGGTGAAAAACCCAAGCTAACAAAAAATTGTCATTCTCCCAGAAGATTGCATTTATCTATTCTTAAGGATGTATGTATCAATTTCCTAACATAGCACATAGGTTTTCTAGTTTACTTTCTTATAAGTTGAACCTCATTAGGTTTTACAAGGCTGAGTGCAAGGTGCTGCACTTGGGCCAGGGCAATTTCAGGTGTTTATACACACTGGGGGAAAGACTCCTCAAGAGCAGCCCTGTAGAGAAGGACTTGGGAGTTCTGGTGGATATGAAGCTGGACACGAGCCAGCAGTGTGCACTTGCAGTCTGTATGGCCAACTATAACCTGGGCTCCTTTTAAAAAAGGGGTGGCCAAAAGGGAGAGAGAAGTGATTTTCCCCCTATACTCAGGTCTTGTGAGGCACTGTCTGGAGTACTGTGTCCAGACCTGGAGTCTCCAGCACAAGAAGGATGCAAAGCTCTTGGAACAGGTCCAGAGGAGGACCACTATAATGATCAGAGGGCTGGAACACCTCTCCTATGAGGAAAGGCTGAGGGAACTAGGCTTATTTCTCTTGGAAAAGAGAAGGCTCCAGGAAGCCCTCATTTTGGTCTTTCAATACTTGAAGGGTGGATAGTGATAGGACAAGAAAGAATGGTTTGAAACTAAGGCGGGAGACTTAGGTTAGATGGTGGGAAGAAGTTTTTCATTCAGAGGGTGATGATGCACTGAATCAGGTTGCCTGGAGAGGTTGTGGATGCCCCATCTGTGGAGGTATTCAAGGCAAGGCTGGATGCGGCTCTGAGCAGTCTGGTCTAGCGGTCAGTGACCCTGCCCATAGCAGGGTTGTTGAAACTAGATTATCTTTGAAGTCCTTTTCAACCCAGGCCTTTCTATGATTCTTTGAATACATAAAACATAAGAAATCCTGCAGGAACATAATAGTCTGAATATGATTCTAGAGTAAGGCAAGTTGGGAAGCTTATATTTTTGATTCTTATGAGATAGGGAAAGTGAAGATGCATGCACTTGTTTTCAGTGTATTCACACAAATCCAACAAATTTCTCTTAAGTACCTTGAGGAGGACTTAAGAATGATTAAATGAAGGTAGATGCCACAACATTAATCTCAATTCGCACTACTTTGGCAGCTCCCTTAATTTTTGCTGAAAGTTGCTTACAGACATTGAAGGGAACAGTAGTTTAGTGTGATGGAGCCTTATGCAACACCAGCTTTATTTTATCTAGGTTTTTAGTTGCACAAGAAGAAAACCAAATCTGCATGTATCCCTTTCTTTCTGCTTTCTGATGTGTTGTGGATTAATCTGGTACAGTTAAGCACCATACAGCCACTTACTTACATCCCACACTGTGGTGTGGGAATGGGAATCAGATTAAAAATGTGAGAACTCATGGGATGATATAAGAACTGTTTAATAGATAAAAGCTGTTTATGCAAAGCAAATTCATTTGGTACTTCCTATTAGCAGGTGGGTCTTCAGCCATTTCCAGGAAACCAGGGCATATCAGACATAATGGTTTACTGGGAAGACAAACGTATCATTTTGAATATCTCCTCTCATCTTTCTTTTCCTCCAGCTTTTATTGCTGAGCATGACATCATATGGCATGGAGTATCACTTTGGTCTGTTCTTCTCCGCATGTAGGGAAATCACACCTTGAAGTGCAATGGATAAACAGCAATTATATCAAATTTTCAAGAATTTTTTGGACACCCTCCAGATCGAGAGAGATGCCCTCCAGTCTCAACAAGAAGTTCTCAAGTCCAACATGGATGCCCTCCAGATCGAGAGAGATGCCCTCCAGTCTTTATTAGCTTTAATTCCAATTATATTGTATTATAGTGTGTTATTTTGCTTTCCGATATCTATTTAGTAAATCAGCTTTCCTCCTCAGATCATTGCCGCTGTTTTTGTTTCTAGACCCACCTCCCTTTTCCCTTTTCCCTTTNTTTTTGGTTCTAGGCCCACCTCCCTTTTCCCTTTTCCCTTTCCCCCCCCCCCTTTCCTGGGGCGTGGGTCCGTGGGTCCCCCGCACCAATCGTCACGGAACCGGGCCGAACCAGCCCGTAAACCGTTGACAGAGGCCATCATTCTTTAAGAATATTCCATAATTTTTGTTAATAAAAAAATCTAGTCAACGGACTATTTGACAGAATTTGATGTAGTTTTGAAACAGAAGTATTTAGAGAGATCTGACACTCAGTGTTTGATTTCCAAATTTTTAAAATCTGATTTGAGACCCATGTATTTCATGAAAGTTTTTTTTAATCACCAAGCAAAAAACAAAACAAAAAACCAAATAAAAAGAACACCATAAAATCACTTCAAGGAAACAGGAAAAATCTTGACATTTCTTCCCCAGAATAGGTGCAAGAGCGTTGACTCCAGGAACAGAAGGGAAGGAAAATAGTTTTCTGTACACTTACTTCATATAGTCATCAGTTTAATAGCCTAAAACAGTGAGATACTGACTTACTTAGTTTTGGGGTTTTTTTCTTCTCTATAGACGTCCAGTGCCAGAAGATTTTTTGTGCTGAATCTGCCTTCTTTATTAAAAAATAAAATCTGAGGGTTATTTTTTATGACTTCTGAGGTGAAGACTCGGAGTGGGAAGGGAACAAAAAGAAAGAAAAATGTAAAAATTGGAAGACTAAGACACCCAGTTTTCTACATTCTTAGAAGGCTGTGACCATTTTGCCTAAGAAGGTTAGAGAAAACTGAATAAGCTTCAGATCCACTGTCTATTACTACTTAATATGATAAGTTCAAAACTGTTTAACTTGTTTGTTTGTTTTGCTTTATTTTGTTTTTGCTTTTCCTTAAGTAATACAGTGGGATTACAGTTTTGTTTTTATGGTTTTATAAGCAGATTAAGCAGAAGAGCAGTACTGGATAACTGTAGCTCATGAGACCAAAACTCATTTGTAGAATTACTGGCAGCACAATTCAAGGTGAGAACATAAGTCTGTTATTGGGGTTCAAAGAAGTGTGTGCTTTGGAGCTGCAAAGGAAGTTAGTTTGCTTTCCAGGATCAGAAGAGTTCATCTCTTTTCTATTCTTAATGAGTTTACTTCCTTAAAAGCAAGCAGAATCAGATGTGTTAAATGGTTAAAAACAAAGCACAGGAATAGTTGTACTTTTTGAACACTGAACAAGAAATTGTAAGTAATAAGGCTTACTCTGGAATTTGCTCTCTTTGTTTTCTGAAGTCTCTGTATCAATTTTTTTTCCCTCTCAAAACTTACTGACTCTGCCTTTCTCTGGCTTCCTGCTATAGTTGATGAGAAGGACATAAAAATGTGAACTATCAGGGCACATTTTATGATCAGGTTAATGACAAGAAACCTATATATAGGACAAAAGAAGATGCACTTATGCATCTTCTCAGAAGATTTTTGTTTGAATTATATATTGTTGTTTATTTTAATTGTGGTGGTTTTAGAAGTTTCAACACAGATTACGGCTGGGCTCCAAACAAAGTGCTCAGGGCACTATTGTTTAAGAAAGCTTATTAGGTAAATTAAAACTTAAAAGGAAAGATAGGACTACATGTGAACAAAATAATCAATATAGCAGTTAACAAATGTTCTCCTTATTTGCTGAAGTGCCATGGATAGAGAACTCAGAAACCAAAGAAACACCTCAACAGAACATAGTGCTACATGTGAACTCCCACCACATCGTTTTTTTTTCTTTTCTCACTGGAAAGACTTTTTTTTCTAATTCCTTACCAACCACCATTTAATTCTGAGCAATAAACAAAGAATGTAGTGCTGCTCCTGTACCTCCATTAGATTTAAGATTGCACTTAGGGTGAGAACAATACATATATGCTGATTTCAAATGGAGAACAAGGAGCAGTCATAACCAAAATGACAGCATTGAGATCATATTTGAATGTACCTTTTTAGCTGATGGCTTTTCTTTACACTCGTTCATTCTGTCTGTCCAATCTTTTCCTGTAATAAAATACTTAAAAGAACGGCAATCAATGTCTTTTTTTTAAGATATGTTAATAAGTAAACAAAATATATAAATTTACATCAAGCATATCTGTGACATTTTAAACAGGCATTGAATAGCACCTACTGAGATCCTTGAACAACTGGATTTCAGAAGTAGCGCATTTGTAGCTATTTTTTGTACACCTTGGGTAGTGGAATAAAACAATAGACAAAAAGTGTTCCCCTAATGTGGAAAAAAAATAAAGTTTGTGAGACAAGGCTTGCTAAAAGAAAACCTTTCAGAGAATCTTTAGAATTCCTAGAATTAGCAAAATCTTGTCACTATTTGCTTCCATTTAGACTTTCCATTATACACACAGAGGACAGAGATTCAGATTATGAAGTAAAAAGTACTAAAGTTCAGTTTGGCAAGTGTGCTGACAAGCTGTTTGCTTACAAAGAACTGGCTCCCTCCCTTCTTCATTTTCTTGTGGTCATACTTTTCCCAAATCTACACTGATTCATTTCTCTTCCCAAATAAGCAACTCAATTGGTGATTATTTTATTCTTCCTTGGTGATAGTTTTGCTACACTGTTATGGAAATTTAGTACTTCTGATGCTGTTACCCAGTTCCTCTTGACCTCACGTTAACAATATGATTAGTAAGGTTTCATTCCTCCAGTGATTACCTACACCCCCTAGAGTTATCTATCAATCTTGGCCGTTTCTAAGATAACTCCCTCTTAGCCATCTGTGCAGTGCAGCCATTCCTCACACCAATATCTTTTACCAGCATCTTACTGTGTTGTTTTTTTTTACATTCAGCAATTTTTCATGTCATGTTCTATGGTTTTTCAGAGTCTATTCAGTTAGCTAAACCTCATGCTGGGAGTGCATATCTTAACACTCAGCACCATCCATTTTGTTTTACAGTCAACTCCTACTGAATGATATTTCTTATTAACATTGATACAGATACTACAGTCATCAGTGTTATAACTGAAGGTAAAAAATTAATAAATGCTTATGCTTTCATGTGCCTGTATAGATTGAGAGTGATAAGGTGTCAAGCAATTCATCAGACATCAAAATAATTTTTTTCACATAGAATTTAGTTTAGTTTAATAGTGCTAGTCCAACCCCCCACCAAAGCAGGATCCCTAGACCTGGTTGCACAGGAAAGTATCCAGGTGGGTTTTGAACATCTCCAGAGAAGGAGACTCCATAACCTCTCTGGGCAACCTGTTCCAGAGCTCTGTCATCATCACTGTGAAGAAGTTCCCCTGCACATTTGTGTGGAACTTCCAATGCCCCAATTTGTGGCCATTTCCCCTTGTCCTATCACCACACATTTCTGAGAAGAGTCCAGCCTCATCCCCTTTGCCTCCCACTCCTTAGATATTTATAGATGTGGATCACATGCCCCGAGTCTTCTATATTCAAGGCTGAACAGATCCAGGTCTCTCAGCCTTTCTAACCCTTTCTATCTTTGCAGCCATCCTCTGGACTCTTTCAAGGATATCGCTATGTTTTTTGTAGTGGGGAGCCCAGACCTAGATGCAATACCAGGGCAGAATAGAGGGGGAGGATCACCTACCTTGACCTGCTGGCAGCACTCTTCTTAATGCACCCCAGGATGCCATTGGCCTTCTTGGCCACCAGGGCACACTGCTGGCTCATGGCCGACCTGTCATCCAACAGAACACCCAGGTCCCTCTCCTCAGAGCTCCTCTCCAGCAGGTCATCTTCCAACCTGTACCGGTGCATGCAGTTCTTCCTCCCTAGCTGCAAGACTCTACACTTGCTCTTGTTAAACCACATATGGTTTCTTTCTGCCCAACTCTCCAGCCTGTCCAGATCTTGCTGACTGGCGCCTCAGCCTCCTGGCATGTCAACCATTCCTCCCAGCTTTGTATCATCATCAAATTTGCTGAGGGTGAATTCTATCCCCTCATCGAGGTCATTGATGAAGATGTTGAACAGGACCGGACCCAGCGCTGACCCCTAAGGAACCCCTCTAAATGCAGGCCTCCAAATGGACTCTGCACCACTGATCACAGTTCTCTGAGCTCTACCAGTCAGCCAGTTCTCAACCCACCTCACTGTCCGCTCATTTATTCCACACTTTCTTGACTTTCTTATAACATTGCTGTGGGAGACAGTGTGAAATGCCTTGGTGAAATCATTGTAGAGTACATTCACTATTCTCCCCCCATCCACTCAGCCAGTAATGGCATCAGAGAAGGCCGCCAGGCTGGTCCTCCTCATGAAGAAACAAACATAGTCTTATGGTGGAGTCTTGATTTTTTAAGGCTTTTATTTACTTACAAATTATAATAGTATGCTAAAATATACCTCTTCTACAACAACCAAGACATTAAAATCACGAAGGTCCTCTTTCTACTTCTGTACTCACAGGAAGTAAATCATGCAAAGAGCCATTTTTTCCCCACAGGATCTTTTGTAGTGAGAAGCCTATTTAATTGTAATCTAGTCAACAAGCTTTAGGCATTCTAAATAATTCTTCACAAATACTCTTGGCTAATAAACCTGAAGACCTGTGCTAATAATATTGTCTATGAGCAATAAAATCATAGTGTTTAATTTAGTACTTATCTCTGACAAAACAGGGATTTCTTAAATGGGGTGAATGTAGTCATTGTAATGATACTCAAAAAAAATCCTATAGTTTCTAATGCTATGTGAATTTTAACAGCACATTCTGACTTCTCAACTCAAGTGTTTTTAGAAATGAAGTACTGTATTAGAAATCAGAAAAAAGCATGAAAATACATATGTTCTTGGTCTGAGGGGACCATTAGAACCTGAGAGGTTTATGCTTCTGAGTAAATAGGAGCTGCCAACCACTTATAAGGATGAATATTGTTTATTTCATTATCTCATGAGAGGTCTTCAATAATCTTTGAGGAATTTGAAGCAACTGCCCTAGTTGGGAAACTATTCACCAAATGTATTGGGCTTAGCTGGGATGAAGTAAACTTCTTCATTAGTCTCCATAATGGTTCTGTATTTTGTATATGTTTTGACTGTTGCTAAACAGTGTTTGCATATTGCTAATTCTTTCTCTATTTCCCCAGCAGGACACCACTCATCACTGATCTCCATTCAGACGTTAAGCCACTGACCAGCATTCTCTGGGTTTAAACCAGCAGTTCCCTATCCATCAAACAGTTCACCCATCCAATCCAAATATTTATAATTTGGAGAAGGATGTTGTACCAAAGGCCTTAGTGAAGTCCAGATAAATGGCATCAGTAGCTCTTCTCTTGTGCAGTGGCATGCCATCACAAAAGGCCACTATGTGGGTAGGATAGGACTTGGTCCTGGAGAAGATCCTGGGGACACCTCCTCATGCCCTATCTTCTCCTCATGAGGGGGAGCAAAGGGACAGGTGCTGATTTCTTCTCTCTGATGATCTACAATAGAACCCAAGGGAATGGCAGAAAGTTGTGACAGAGGAGATTCAGGTTAGATATGAGGAAAATTTTCTTCATTGAGAAATTGGTTAGGCACTGGAATAGACTCCCCAGGAAGTGGTCAGGCACCGAGCTTCCTAGACCTCAAGAAGCATCTCAACAACATTCTCAGACATGTGGTCTGATTTTTGGGTCATTCTGTGTGGAGTAAGCAGGCGGACTTGATGATCTTTAAGGGCCTCTTCTAACTCAGGTATTCTATGATTCTATGAAGATCATATTTCTACAAGCAGAACTTCATTCTTGAGTAGCCCGTCTATGCTAGAATGAACTTTACATTAGACTTACCTTTGCTAGAAAAAAAATAAAATTTATGTTCTAGCTTAGTCCAAAAATTAAGACTCATGAAATATCTAATTATGAGAAGCAGAGATAGAAGAATGATATGGTGGGAATAATTTCCTGTGCCTCTACATACAGTCTAATACTGTATCTTAAAGTTGTTAATAAGGAAAAACTATTAGTGATTGAAATTAATTAATTCCTTTTCCTATAAATTTAATAACAGAGATGCTTCAGGCCATTGTTAGCCCTCAGCCTAATACGCTTCATTGAAGCTTATTGAGAAAAAGATGTCTCAGTTCACATATACATCTGTCAAAATAAGAAATAAGAGAAAGTAAAACAACAACAACAACAAAAAAAGTGTAATATTTTGTGATTATTAAAAAAAAAAGAAAGATTTTGTCTGTTAACTCCTTTCAGCTTCGTGCAGTTCCTTTTCTTTTCTCTGTAATCAAGGTCAAGACTAACCTTCATCTAGTTATTAAAAATATGTGAACAAATGAGAATGAACTTTGGTATATGATACTAGCATTCTTCTTCCCATAAATAGTCTTGAGTTCTGGGACTGTAGCCTAACAAAATGCTGCAGAATATAGTTTAAAGCTTGGATATTTGTTTCTAGATGTGTATTGCTATGACAGACTATATTTAGATGTCCCAGTTGAGTCTAGCTGCTCAGATTGTCAATTATACACTGTAGTATAAGCTGGTTTGTCTGAGTGTTATCATCCTTATAGTATATAAGTATATATATGATATATATATATGTATCATTCTTGTCAGGACAAAAACCTGTTTATTTTTACGTTATTTCTTCTTGGAAATTAAATTTTTATTTGGAGGGAATATTAACTAGTGATGTTTTAAATGTCTTTTTCTTTCTTTTTACCTATTTCATCCATATAAATATTTCATGGTGGTTTGCATATGTTCTGTTTCTCATTTATCTTTGTACGTCCCTGCTTGGTAGCACTCTTGTCAACAGAGTATGCAGAATAAGCACAAAAGAGACACCAAATGGGAAGACTGCTTTAAAAAATGGAGAGTTCTCTTTCTGTGAGGTCAACAAGCACAAGTTGCAGCTCTTGTGAATGTCAGTGGGTAAAATTTTTTCCACATGGAGGAATTCAGTAACACCCCATATACACTTCCAAGTCAGATGCCATTTTGTCAGACTGCCACTCTGCTGCCATCTTCCACATGATAACAAAATATAATGGAATATTGGTGGGAAGGTTCAGTCTCTTCTGTCATACCACCAGCATCTGCCTCTGACCCTGTGGGCCTACCTAGTAAAATAGATGACCTTACATTCATAGCAGCCCTAGCATACGGATATTACCCTAGGATTCACTGATGGAAAGAAATGATCGCTGACTCCCTGTCAGAAGGCAGGAAATTGGTCTTTGCTGTCTGATAGAAAACAATGCCCTTAAATAATTCACTTTTGCAGATTATGTATAGTTTTCTATACAGCAACCGTCTTCTGCTCATTAAGGATAAGGTAGAAAACAGGAATTAGTAAATTGGTCCAGATGAGAAATCATGGGAAATGTATGTGTTTGCTAACGCATATAGTTCTGAAATGTGTAACGCATATAGTTCTGAAATGTTTCTAACACTGTCTATGAGAAAAAGATTGTTTAACTATATTCCTTTATTTCCTATATTCCTTAAGCAAAGGTTTTCCAAACTTTATATACATGCATATATATATATCTATATATGTTCAAATGCAGTCTCGTCTCCTTAGTGACAGATGATGTTGAAGTTTCCCTAGATTAACAAAAGCTTGAAAAATACATCGATTTAATTTTCTCAAAGCATAGGTTTTTTTTAAAATACTTTCATTTGAAAGATTTCATTTATTTATTTATTTATTTTTTCCACTCAAAGTTCCTTCCTTTTCAGAGAACAGATTAATACAGCTAGTTTCTTTATATACAGAAATAATGTATATAATGTATGTGCTTACCTGCAGAAATATTCTTCCTTTTGGTTTTCTGAATATTCTAGTTATACCCTAATTGACTCAGAGTAAACCAATATAAACAACCAAGAATGCCATAAAAGTAAGAATGGATGAGATGATAAAAATTAGAAGGAACTAAATACTTCAGGGATGTATGAGGAATGCAAGAATTAGCACACCAGTGTTTCAGAGAAGCACTCATGTATGTGCAGTTCTATTCAGATGAACAAAGAGAACCTCTTGAAGTTTATTGATCTCTAGTGAGAGTCTGTTTTTAAGTTATTTTAGTTCTTGTTTATAGAAAGGGTAAGAATATTGGGTTTTTTTACTCTCATAATAAAAGAACAAAATAGAGATGTCAATAAAATGGAAGGGATGCATGTTTAAATTAATGGCAAATAAGTAGTGATTCAGAGGACACAAGTATACAAATACATGAAATTCCTTTCTAAGAGTATGGCAGAAAATTCCAAGGGTTATGGTTTTAGGAGATTCCAGGAAGAGCTAATGATGACATTGCTCAGAAATAAATTAACAGTTACATAGTTCTACTATACAAGTACAGCTTTGTTTTCAAAGCAGAAGAAATTAAATACTCACATTCCATGAAATGAGATTACCATTTGTTGAATAGAATTTAGAAAGACACTGCTCCCTTTCACTGAATTTTTCAAATCCTTTTTACTGTAGAAAACTTTTTGCTTCTTTTGAGGCATCTGGTACTGGGCACTGTTAGAGATGGACTGGCTGGAAAGAACACATTAATTAAATTTGGCTAGCAGTTCTTAAGTTCTTATAACATCTGGTGTTTTTGCTGTATTACTGATAAGTCATTTTGACAAACTGTATTAAATCATGTGATAATAACTAGTAACAGCATAAAATGCAAGCACTGTAATCTCTTACCAGAGAGCTGGGTGGAACAATAATAATACTAATAATAGTAATAATAATAATAATAAAGAGGTAAACTTGTCTCAAGATCTAGCCTCTAAAATATATTATTATTTCTTCTCTCATATTTTTTCTTGTAGAGAAGATGTGAGCTATAAACTATGAATTATGATTTAAGGATAACTAAACAGAATATAACAATTATTTATAGTACAAAGAACTGGGAGAAATGAATTTCCCAGCAGCATAAGATTATCATTAGTATATTCCCTAACTTCACCTCTGTTCATGATCCAAA